>CABHPQ010168170.1:48189-67095 GCA_902168405.1 Peromyscus aztecus | reverse complement strand
ATAACAAAATTAATTTTAAATTTGTGTCAATAAACAAAAATCCACAGTAATATAAAACATTTCAAACAAGTAAATTCAATAATCTCCTCTTTCATCCTATCATATCTATATCCTTTATTTCTATATTATATCCTCATTTCTTCTTTTAGAAATAGATTGACTATGACCAATAATAATTTGTAACCAACAACCTAAACAAAGACAAACATCCATAATTCATTTTTTGGGAATGTGGGCATAGTTTTCTAGGCTACTTCCTGCTGATAGAGGGCACTGGTTATCTAATGGGGACACAAAGAAAATTTTAGGATTATGGTCAAGTCCTGACTGGAGTGGTCTGTGATGCTATATTCTCTGAGCTAGGTGCCTTCAAGTTAATTATGGATGTTGGATGATCTGGGCCATGGTGTCACTGGAGACCTTTCAGGGGGTCTTGGCTGGTCAAACTTAATGTATCTTAATCTGGAACAAATCCATAGCCTCCTGCTTCCTGTGGAAACAAAAGCAGAGTCTCCTTTCCAAAGCAACATATCCTTAGATCCAGATTTTGAAGTCAAGATAATCTCTCTCTCTCTCTCTCTCTCTCTCTCTCTCTCTCTCTCTCTCTCTTTCTATATATATATATACATATATATATATATATACATATATATATGTATATATATATAACTACTTTCTTTACTTTTTAAAGACCTTTACTGTCTCTTTAAAGATTTTATTTTTTAAAACTATTTCTTTATATAACTGTCTATATTCATTATCTTCTCTCTTCAAATCCTATGTATATTTTTACACACAATATAATCCATTTAAAGTTCCATCTGAATCTGCCTTATTGTGAATCCATTGCTTATTTAAACTGCAGCATTACTAGGGCTGAAATGGCAGCTTTGTCTGCTGGCTCTGTCCACTTCAGTTTTCTAATGCGACTGTGGTATGTTTACCACCAGCTTGGGTCTAGAAGCCATATGTACCACCAATTCTTGGAAGCAGTGTGTCTATACCTCCATTAAAGCAGCATGTAGCCCAGAAACTTTTTTTTGTCTGTACTACCAAAGGCTGAATCAACCACAGACCACTCTATGTGGCTTGGAGATGCCTATGTTTACAATGGCAGGAATCCGCCAAGTTGCACTCAAGCCCATATGCTGCGAACTTGCCATACTATAGCTCAAGGCTGACCTGCGAGACACAACTAGGAAGCTGTTTTTAGTTCCATTTTAGAATCTTTTTTTTTTTTTTAAGCTTTCTAAGGTTTTAGGTCCCATGTTTTGGTGCCATTTGTAACTGAATTTTTCCTGTGTCCCACTAGGCCCATGGGAGCTCAGACCCAAGGAAACACACAGAGGATTGTATTAATTAGAACTTCTAGGCTGTTAGCTCAGGCTTATGACTGACTAGATCTTGCACTTAAACTCTGCCCATTTCTGTTAACCTATATGTTGCCACATGTTCCATGGCTTTACCTGTATGCCATTACATGCTGTTTCCTGGATGGTGGGCTGGCATCTCCTCACTCAGCCTTCCTCTTCCCAGAATTCTTCTTGTCTGTTTATCCTGCCTATACTTCCTGCCTGGTTACTGGCCAATCAGCGTTTATTAAACCAGTGTACAAAAGCATTATGCCACAGCATAAGAGAAATAATTTATTTATTGTTATATCTGTCTCATTATCAAATAAAGCAAATATCCAGCTTAATTAATCAAAACCACAGTATCTTATAATTCTAAAATGATGAATATTAGATAAGAATTATTTATATCTGTACTGGATTCCTATATTCTGGTATCTCTTACAGATAAATCCATACTGTACTTTATTTCCAATGATTTCTAGCAAATAATTTCATTGCCTTATTTGTAAGAAATATGAATGGATAAGGACATTATACACAATGTTTAGAATGTCTAAAGATAAGAACCTTCAATGTCTTTCAAGTTGAATCACCAGGAAGCAACCTTGGTCACTGAGGATTCTCTGCAGGATCACCAGCTGATGAAGAGGAGGACTGGGAGACAGGAACAAATTAGCAAGGAGAAATGGTGTCTTTCAGATTAGTCTCAACAGAGGCACCTGCTGACTCCGCATGAATCCCAAGTTTAGACTTCTCCAGAGCATCTTGCTTCAGGGTGAGAGGCTGAGCCTAGATACTGTTTCTGACGGTATGGAAAGAACATCTGAAGAAGCAAGATGTGGTTTGAAATAGTTCCCTCCAGCTGAGGGCAATTTCCAAACAGGACTAACAGCTGGAATGCCTTCCAGCTAGAAAGGAAATGTCTTTCAGTTCTGAAGGCTCTGAACTACAAATCATAGCACCCGCTACAATATCACCAAGACTTTATTAAGTAAGTAGAAAAACCCTGTGGTTAAGCATGGAAGAAGAGGGTGAAGAAATGAGTTGCAAGAAACAATATAAGGTAAAATTTTAGTATTCATTTTATTAAAGAAAATATGAATATATGAGGAAAGTGGTAGGCTTCTGAAATAAGCAATATATTCTGCATATTTTGGTTAAAAAAGTGTGTGTGTGTGTGTGTGTGTGTGTGTGTGTGTGTGTATGCATGTTTGTGTGCCTGGAGGTTAGAGGAAATCCTGAGGGACTTGATTCTCCTCCTCAACTTCTGGGTCCCTGGGATTGAAGTTACATGTTTTTTTACGCATTGACCCATTTTGCTGACACATGAACAGAGATTTGAAAATGTTAATTATGACGGTTGATGCAAGAAATATTAAGTCATATTATTTTGTGTCTTGGACCTCACTTGCTCCTGGATTAAGGCGAGGATAAGTCTGACAATATGCTAAACTATCAAATCCATAGATCAAATAATTCTTAGAATCTGGTACTGTATGTGGTTAGTCTTTCTAAAGATGCAGGGGTTGATTTTTTTCTTTAAATGTTCAAATGCATAACCCTAATCAGATCAGTGTGCATTGTAGCCAGCAATGTAATAGTGTTCTTTCTTTTCCCCAAACTGAAAAATGTATTCGACTGTGTTTAACTAGATTTCATTGCAAATCTACTTAGTCTCCTAGCTTGGCCATCTTTCCCCAAAGACAGCAGAAGTCCCCAAGGCCTAAAATCAGCATACATTTTCCTCAGTCTCAACAGAGAAATGGCTCACTGTCATCTGTGTTACTGGTGAAACTTTCCTATCATGAGATCAATTTGAAGAACTAAAAGTTTAGTTCTTGGACTAGGTCTAAGAAATAATGACATGAACAGACTTTACATTAAATTATTGCCAGATATGAATATCACTTTAAATTAACAGAATATTCATGTGGAAAGACCTTAAACTTCATCCACTTTGTCATCTCATTTGTCATGACTCACATTTCTGGTATATATAACCCATATAGAATAATTAGAAAAAAATTTGAAGATTGTTCAGTTTCTATATTGTAGCACCATGTATTCATTGTACAATATAAAGTCTACCCAATATGGAAAAATCTTTTCATCTTAGGTTTCCATTATATTACTTTCTTATTGTTTCAGAGAAAATAAAATTAGGTAGATATTTTGAAACATATTTCCACATGTTTAAAAAGATAATGTATTATCAAATATATGTTTGCTAATATAAAACGTTACAGGTTAGTTCACTTGTCTGAAACAACTGTGTATGAACCTTACAAATAAAAGTAAGGAGAGATCTCTTTGAATAAGTTTTATCTTCACAGTGCTTTTTGAAATTTGCTGACTCAGTCATGAGTTTGAGGTGGAAACTATTCCTGGATGCTAAATTCTATCTTTGGAAAGAGATTTTGTCTTTGGCAATCACACAGAGATAATAGCTAAAGAAAAAGAAAGTTCTCCTGTGTTAGCCATAGTGTTCAGGCAGGCAAGGCTCTTTCACAACATCTCTGCTGATTCTGCTCCTTCTAGTTCTAGGTGTATCTGTTTCATTCTTTGGTTAAAAAAAAAAAAACAAAAAACATTGGAACCAGAGGTGAAATGGAACCCATATTAATTCCGTGCAATTTTTATGTTTATGTATTAGGTCACCAGCAGTCTCTAGAACAATACATAAAAAAGTCAATGTCAGAAATATGTGGAATTTTGAGACGATTTTTATCTTTTGCTTTGAATGCTTTAAAAAAATAACTCAGGCTGGGCGGTGGTGGCGCACGCCTTTAATCCCAGCACTCGGAAGGCAGAGGCAGGCGGATCTCTGTGAGTTTGAGGCCAGACTGGTCTCCCAAGCGAGTTCCAGGAAAGGCACAAAGCTACACAGAGAAACCCTGTCTCGAAAAACAAAACAAAACAAAAAAAAAAAACTCAGTTCTTACAGTTTATCAAACAATACAATGAAGGTATGATGTCATCTGTGTACTTCTTAACTACCTTAATCAAACGCCATACAAAAGTAATTTTTTTTGTAAAACAGTACCTATAGTAAAATAACTTAAAATATTTAATTAATTAAATTATCATGAATTACTTTGTCTTAAGTTTCAGATTACTTGTGAAATAAACACAAGCTTTAATAAAACATATTATATCTAATAAAATATTTAATATCTAAACTTAATAAAACATTATTCCTTGTTCTTCCTAAAATATACCATTAGGAAGGAATGAAAATTACACATTTGTTGCTGGACATATAAAAGCAACCTCACTAAGGGAAGGGAATACTACAATTCTAAATTACGGATGACATTTATCATATTATCACTTGCTTATTAATTTTACTATGAAATGACTTCATTGCTTCTCTGTAAATTCTTTTGATAAATTAACTTTGTAAAGATAATTTCACTAACTTTTATTTTTCCTCCCTGCCTAAGATTCCTTGCATGAGTTGTTGCTAAATTTCATTTTAAAGCATTCTTTCCAATTAGAACTGGAGTACAAAGTTCAGGGTATTTTTATTGTTATTATGTGAAACTGATAAATTGTTTTGATTAATTTTAGATTAAAAGATTGCTAGTACATTCTGATTTTCACAGACCTGTGGTGTGCCATACCATTAAATAAAATTGTAGCAACCTCCAGGGTCCTGGGTTCGAGAAAGCTCTATTGCATTACTCTGGCATTGCTGGGTCATATAACAGCCTGGACAACTAGGGAAGTACACTTAGCTGTTATTTCCAAATTTTAGATATACTAATTATTGTTATAATTATTTTGTTTTTTCAAGATAAGAGTTTTTCTGTGAAGCTCTGTCTGTCCTTGAACTTGATCTATAGATGAAGTTGGCCTGGAACTCAGATTCCCACCTGCCTCTGCCTCCTGGGTGCTGGGATAACTAAGTCAAACTTTTGTAAATTGCTTAATTTTTAAGGGGTATAACTAAGTCAATATATATTTTTATAATTTTTATAATTTTTAAGAGGTATAACTAAGTCAAACTTTCGTTCGTTGCTTAATTTTTATCACTGCTGAGTCCCGTGGGGGCATGGCTAGGCAAGACGTCTTTAGCTATTTGTATGTACTTGATGCCCTCTCCCTAGGCTTTAGTAATAAAGTTTTAGGGGATTTGACACTGGTTTATGGATTTTTGCATGTGTAATTTTTACCTCTACTAATTTTAAGGCCAGGACCAAACCTTTTTGTTTATGGGATAAAACTATCCATTTAAGCATTTTCAGTGCTTTGCTTTATTGAGCTACATAAGCCAAATATTTTGTGGCCATATTTAGAAGGTTATAGGATAGTAAGTTAGAAGTATATGTAGGGTGTATGTATAAAATTTTTTCTGATACTAAATTTGAAGTCTTGTTTGATAAATTACTAGAATGTTGGAAAAGCCTAGATTGTATTCCTTGCTTTTGCG
The DNA here is from genome assembly GCA_902168405.1 of Peromyscus aztecus. Lineage (NCBI taxonomy): Eukaryota > Metazoa > Chordata > Mammalia > Rodentia > Cricetidae > Peromyscus > Peromyscus aztecus. The sequence goes on along the minus strand of CABHPQ010168170.1, from coordinate 61,308 downwards.
GTTTGTCAAGGAGTGTAGGATTTAGGTGGGGGGAAGTGGGGGTTTGATAAGGGTATTTAGTATATATATATATATATATATATATATATATATATATATATAAAAAATTGAATATATATATATATATATATATATATATTTTATGTGTAACAAGCATTAACTTATTGTCGATAGAGAAGTTTATGTGGGTCGATGATATTTGAATTGAAAAGTCCAGATCCATAGCCTTGACGGCTATGGTGAATCACAGCACTCCGAAAATTAAAAAGTACCAAATGTGCGAGATTACAGTTATGTTGATCATGGGCTGATTAGACCCATACCATCGAGATGTCTTATTTAAGGAGAACGTATGGACGATAAAACAATTTTTGGCCCTGAAGTAAGAACCAGATGCCTGATAAAGTTTGATATTAGTCACCCCAAATTTGTATGGGCCAGGAGCGAGAAGAAGTGTAGAGGTGGGCAGGTTGTTGGTTTCACGGAGGATGGTAGATTAATAAACCCAATATAGTCATTTGGACAAGCAGAGTTATGATTATATGGTGTATGTAAGATAATGAAGTTATGTGTTTTGTACATTAATTTTATTTTCTTGTTTAATATTCATGTTGTTAATCATTTATGTAAAGTTTGTTTTTTATGTTTTTATTCATTAACTTATATTACATGCTTATATGCAAGGGGTAAATAATTTAATGTACGATATACATAAATGTGCTAATGTACTAGATAATTTTATGTACAAGAAGTAGTTTAAATAGAATATCAGCTTTGGGTGTTGATGGTGGGGGTTAGTCCTTCCTTCTTGATGCTCTGAGAAGATTTTTTTTCTTCATTTTTGGTTTACAAGACCAAGGTAATTTGTTATACAATCAGAGCAATGGGTAAATTTTAGTATGTTGTTTTCGATTATGCCTGCGATAGGTATTAGGATGGTAATAATGGCAAAGCAGCTGATAGAGGCTAGTTGACCAATTATAACAAATGGGTGTTCAACAGGTTGTCCTCCGATTCACGTGAGAATGAGTAAGTTGGCCACTGGAATTCAAAATAGGACTTGGGTAATGGGTTGGGATGTTAACCCTCGTTGTTTTGAGGTTTGAAGGAGTGGTAGTAGGGCTAAGATTAGGATAGAGACACCTCTAAGTAGGGCTAGGACACCTCCTAATTTATTAGGAATAGAACGTAGGATAGTGTAGGCAAATAGGAAGTATCATTTGGGTTTAATGTGTGTGGGAGTATTGAGTGGATTTGCAGGAGTGTAATTATTGGGGTCTCCAAGAATATCTGGAAAAAATGAAACCAAAATTATAAGAACTATTAATAGTAGGAGGACCCCTAGGATGTCTTTGATGGTATAATAGGGGAGAAATGGAATTTTGTCTGTGTCGGAATTAAGACCTGATGGGTTGTTGGATCCTGTTTCATGTAGGAATAATAGATGGACTACTACGAGAGCTGTAATGATAAATGGTAAGATAAAGTGAAATGCGAAAAATCGTGTTAGGGTTGCTTTGTCTACTGAGAATCCTCCTTAAATTCATTCTACTAGGGCTGTTCCGATACAGGGAATAACCAATAGGAGATTGGTGATTACTGTAGGCCCTCCGAAGGATATTTGTCCTCATGGCAGTACATAACCTATAAATGCTGTTGCTATTACAGCGAATAATAGTACGATTCCAGTGTTTCATGTTTCTGTGAATGTATATGAGCCATAGTATATCCCTCATCCTACATGGAGGTATAGACAAATAAAGAATATGGAGGCTCCATTTGCGTGTATGTATCGGATCAGTCAGCCGTAGTTTATGTCTCGGGAGATATGTGTTACTGATGAGAATGCTGTGGTTGTTCTGGGAAGCTGAGAAGACAAGCGCATGTCTGAGTGGGCACATGTTAGAAAGGCCCCTTCATAGCTCTTTTACTTCCTGTGTGACAATCTACACAAAGTAAAGTAGAAAAGGACATCATAAGCCTACGAACCAGATGCTATAAAAATGAATTGAATGATGTTTTTAAAAGTTTTCATAATACATGCATACCGGTTGCTCACTAATACACAGACACAGCTCTCTGTTTGAATTAAATTTGTGAAGTAATTCTTACTACCAGTATGTCTGCACTCGAATGATTAGGCCCTGCAATTTTGGTTGATAAAAACTTATTGTGTATCATCAGAAGTGTAGATCCTTGATCAAAATACCTCTGGCAAAATATGAGAAACGCTAATAATTTATGAGGAAATATAACAGAGGGAGGCTTATTTTAATCATCAGCTTGCAGCATCAGCCACTCTGAGAAATGAGTATCTCTTTCCAAGATTTAACATGGAGAGTAAAATTTAATTTCAATTTCATTATTGACTATAGTGCTATTTCTTGTCTATGCCAAAGTGGGGTGTTTCTGCTAAGTAATTTTTGTTTATATTGGTTCCAATCACTACATAAGATTTTTCTACAGCATCAACCCTGAATCTTTATACTGCTTGAAGTTAGATTTATATTCTATGAACATCATAGCATACATTTCTTCTTCAATGCACCGGTGTATGTGCAAGCTCTGGCATGCACCGGTGGATCTTTTTGTGTGCTGCTATGTTCTGTGTTAGGCTTAATATACTACATTGTGAGCAGACATTTGCCCATGGTCTAAAACTGAAACAAAAGGAGAGATAATATGAGAGAATCAGTTACAGTCAGCAAAAGTCATCACTGACAAGTGCAAGAAGTGATCATGGTACATGTTGAAGGGGATTGGGGTTATACACTGTAAATGCTGATATTTGATTAGCTGGAAGATAGCTACTCTCAAGATGTGCCCTCACTCCCTGTCCCTTACTTCTGTTCTGTCTACTTGGCATCCTTTTCTGTACATCTTCACATATACAAAAGCTAGACAGCTGTTTAATATCTTGATAGCATTTTATGAGATCAATTCTATAGGTTGTCAGAAAAAAGACAGGCTTCTGCACTATAATAAATATTTGGTTGCTACAAACAATTATTAGAATTCTATAACTTTTGACCTGAAAAATACCTTAACCACCCTCCTCTCCTCATTAACCGAAAGTCCAATTAATCTTATTAAAAAACTCAAAGAACAAAACCAAGAACAACAACCAATCCTTAACTATATAATGAAATGGAAGGAAGATGAAGAACTTATTATCTAATATTTTATTTCCTTGGTATCATATTATAGTGATATTTATTCTAGTGCTAATGGCTTAAAGCCCACATGGATTTTGAGCCTGTTAAAGGCAGTGACCACCCTTTTCTTGAGACTCTGGATCTTTACTCTGCCACTTGGCTCTGTGTCCAAGAAAGCTGAATTTTAGAAGTTGTAGACATGGGATTTCCTTATTTTCTGGCTTCAGGTTGGAAAGGGCAATGAGAAATTTCTGGCAGTGGGTTAACGATTAGTCAGACATATAGGTTGAGGGATTTTCAAGCTTGAATTTCTCTTCACCACTCCTTGCTGCAGCGGGATGACTGTGCTGAAGGTCTTCCCAAGGATACCACTACTGTTTTTTGTAGTGGTACCAATGGTCCCCTCAACCACAAAGTTGTTCCTCTACCTATTAAAACTACAGTTAGGATATTCCACCATTTCTTGATTATTCCAAATCATTTCAAATCTTCATATCACATGGTAAAAAAGAGAAATCCCAATCTTTACCATTTGTGGTCACCCTTTTGAGTTTACTAGTGTTTTCTTTTAGGAGCTTGAAAGATAGACTCAGTTAATTGCTTCACTTCTATATGTTATCAAAACCACTTTTGGTAAATACTATGCACCATTTTTTTAAAGCACCCAATTTTTGTATTTTCAGTTCTCAGTCAGATTATCATCTTCCTATCAGAGATGTTAAAAATGAAATAATTTCCATATTATTTGGTTTATTACAAGGGCAAAGAGAGCAACAGTTACCAAATTGCATTTCTAACTTTGATGGATGAGTTTATGCAAATTGTTTTTAATAATTTTTTCTGAACATTTGTAGTTTTAAGGTGAAATCTTATTATTTTTATAATATTAAGTGTCATTTAATAAATTTTATTTTAAAATATGTGACATTCTAATTCACATTCTTTTGAATCTATTTTTCCTCTTGTCCAACATTTCTTCTCTTTTATGCCTAACATAAAGTGACACCTTTAAATAAATGCAACCATTTATCTTGTCCAAAGAAATGTAAAAACTTCAACTTAACTGCCTAGGAAAAATAATATGGATAACATGCAAAAATAAGACATCACAGGTAGTATATGCTTTTTTCTTTAAAAATTACTTCTGTTTTTAAATATTTATTTCTATGTGCATGAGTGTTTTGCTTGCCTGTATATCTATGTACTATATGATCCTGGTGCCCATGTGGCTAGAAGAGGAGGTAATATTCCTAGGAACTCGAATTATGGGCAGTTAGAAGGTGCCATGTGGGCACTGGAAATCAAACCCAGGTTCTCAGGAAGAGAAACCCGTAATTTCAACCAGTGAGCCATCATTCCAGTCCTGTGTTGTTTTCCTTAAAATTCAGGAAATCAAACACAAAATGTGTCAACTCAAAATAAAGATATTAAAGAAGTGACAGCAAATAAATTCCAATTTCATAGTGTTCCATTTAACATACAATATATTAGTTGTAGCAGTCTCACATATAAAACCAGAATCAATAAACACTGTTATCATTCATATGGTTAGTATTTTGGCCACAATTAGATCTAATAATTATTTAACAAATAGCATTACTGAAATTTGTTATTGTTTTACTATTTATAGAATTTAATGTTAGAAATGACCATCTACTGAAACACAAAGCAAGCAAACACGTTTCGCTACAAAAATCAGGAATAGGCAGTTATATATTACATACTAATTCTGTTGCTCTTAAGCTAGGTGTTCCAACATTGAGTTTTCATATGCATCAGCTACATCAGTGGTTTGAACTCGACCCTAAATTCCCATTTATTTTAATGTTGAAGTTTCAAATAATAACCTAGAGAGAATATCTAGAATAAACATACATTCAAACTTCATTTAACTGTGTTGAGCCATCTCTGGGACTCTCAGAAAGCTGTCAGTGTTTGAACAAGAGTTCAGGAATTAAGAAGCCAATTCCTGAATTACAGCTCAGACATGAAGAATGAAATAAAATTAAAGGTAGTCTGTTTTGCTTTATGTAACCTTAATCTCTCTGTAAAAGCTAACATCTTAAGTATGTATCATCTATGGACTATTAATTTACCCAAAATATTTGTTATGGGAAATAGGAAAATAAGGGAAATGTTTGCAGGTTTTGTGAGAATATATATATATATATATATATATATATATATATATATATATATATAAAATGTGTGTGTGTGTGTGTGTGTGTGAAACATTCACCTCTATATTACCCTTTAATAATATCTGTCAATCAAAAGCTTACAGATTAAAAGGAAAAAAAATGAAAAGATGTCAAATAGATTAAACATAGGATGGTAAGAAAGAAGAGAACAGAAGTGTTCCCAGAGCACATACCGTCCCCTCTGCGAGAATAAGTAGAAGCCATTTGTTGAACCCTAACTAAGCTGAACCCTGTCATGGCGGCTCTGTGCCACTGGCCTGCCAGCTGGAAGGAGACGTAGTTTAAGGGGTGGAAGTCTCCGAGAAGCCAGGACTTGGCTGATGATCTTGGGCTCAGCATATTGTGAGGCATATGAACACTTTCAGAACTGGCAAAGGAATAAGGAAGGGAAATTGAAAATCTAAATACAGTAGCCACCAAAAATTCAGATAATTGAAAATGTTGGTTTTTCCCTGAGCACTTGGTAGTAGCCTATGGCTTTTATAGGGAAAAAGATCGAAGGTTCCCTTATTATGGAGAGAACAGTAACTCACCTTTAGATGTCAGTTATGTTCACCACACTGAATCATAAAAGACTTTGTGTACAATAATGAGATATGGCTCTTTTTCTGTCCCTAGAAATTGATTTATATTATTTATTAACATCTTATATTATTAATTTTAACACAAAATAAGTGTGAACATTTTAATAGATTGTTCAATATTGTAATGAAAAAACTTCAGAGACATGATTTTAAAATGAGAATATGTAATATCCACAAAGTAACAATGACATATTCACTACTCTTATATTATTAAAAGAAGGAAGCTTTGTCTCACCCCCCAGTAGAGTTAAATATGTACCACTTTCTGCTTTGTTTCCTGCTTTATTGTTTGTGCTAGAATGTCATGTAGAGATAGCAGAAAGTCCTGTACTCCCAGGAGCGTAAAACCATGTTGCCAACAACATCCCAGACTGACACAGTTCTGATTTATTGCATCAATAATAAAAAAAAAACCAAAGCCAGTCAAAGTTCAGCACTCCTGGGCACTTCATAGTCCAAGAGCCTGCCGGGGCGGACTCTGCCCACACATCTACAATCAGTCTTTCTGCTGATGGCACTTGGAATTGCTGACCGAGAAGTGGAGAATTGAATTCCTATTAGTGTTATTCCTGACAAGTCTTTGAGAGACATCTGAACAAAGTATTCCATGAAGTTAGAATGAACAGTTTACTTTCTGTTTAGTTTCACATTTCTTTGGGACAACTCAATTCTCAATCCAAAAGAATCAGTTCATTTCAACAAGGTGCCTGAGCACAAAATATCCGTTACCTTAGATTCTGTTCTAAATGGCTTCAAAATACAGTCTTAATATTAAGAATATTTCTGTGAATCTTAAACTATTTTAATGTTCATTTTCTTTACTGTAGAAGTTGTTTTGTCCTTTTTGTAACTATTTAGATTTTCTTTATTTCACTTTAGGATTAATTCAGTTTTTCCAACAAAAGATAAGTTGTTCTGGAACTAACAGAATAAAATATTCTACATATCATGATAATATATTGTTTATAATATTGCTCTTGATGAGCCAAAAAGCCATCATTAAGAAAGAACAAAAGAAAGGAAGGAAGGAAGGAAGGAAGGAAGGAAGGAAGGAAGGAAGGAAGGAAGGAAGCAAATTGTGGCCTTCATTACTGCTAACACAAACTCAATGAGCAGACAGGACAGGGTTTCCTGTTACCTCTAACCAGTAAGTCATATATCGTAAGTGGCTTTTTGCCAGAGAAACATAGTCTTTGCTAGGAAATAAGTTTTCTTTCCAATATTCTCTTTCTGAAAATCTTTCCAGCCGCGTTGTTTTCATTGTGACAAATGGAAGTTTTCTAAAATTGTTTATGGATGTCAGAGTTCCTTATCAGGTCAGTTAGAGAGGTGATTCTCTAAATAGCAGAGACTAGGAAACAGCATCTCTGTCAAGTGTTCAATAATAATCCACCAAGATGTGGCTGGAAAGAGGAAGGAGGTTTGGTGAGAAGAAAGCTGGCCAGTAACCAGACAAAATTTGGTACGTCAGCAATACGGGGAAGGTGCCTGCCTTGCTACAGGCTTTCTCCTTCACTCTTCCCACCCTCTCACTAAATGTACTAGCTCACCTGGAGTCAATCTGCTTCTCTGTTTTACATGTTTAAGGAAGAAAACAAAGACGATTAGGGAAGAGACTTGTCCATATGGAGTTTTTATGAAATTGTAAATATACCTAATACTGGCTGCCCCTTCATATCCACTGGTAAATTTGTCCATCTAGTTGTATAGATGAATAGAAGTGTTGTCCTCAAAATAAGTTAAACCATGTGAAATCTATTTCTCCAAATAAAGGACAAAGCACAGACAATGGGCACTGAAAGGATTTCTCTGCAGTCTGAAATGGTTGTCTCACTGGCTGTAAATCTCCCTCACACAATGCCTGGGGTCTTGCTTGCAGGGATGTAATGAAGTTACACCGCCTGAATGAAAATTTAAAAAACAAATTAGGGCAGAAGACCTTGCCAGCTCTTTGTGATTTGTAACTCAGCTTATCAGTCACTGGTATGAGGTGATTCATGGTGAGAGCACCAAATCTCTTTGTCCCACGCCACCATGTTTCACTGGAGTGTCAATATATCAGGGGAAATGAATGCTAAGCTATAACAGCGATAGTTAGTGTCAGCCATGTTTGCCACACATACAAAGAGAAATTTACAGCTGGGGAGAACTGGGCCACACGCCCTCGGGATGCTCTTGGTAGCATTCTGGCCTTCGGGCTGTTACAATACCAGCACTCCCTTTACTGATGTCACCTCAGCGATCTTCAGTTTGTCTTTGACATAACTGCATGTGTTAAATCATGGGCTGATAGACAGGGAGACTTCAAATCGTGCCAATATCTATTTAAAATAAAATTGCTCAAAATTTAAATCTTATCTCTGAGAACCATTGCCTTAACAAACTCATGGATTAAAAACATTTAATTTAGATCTGATGGTAACACTGCAGCTTGAACATCCTTTCCTCCTCTGTCTCTAATTAAAGGAAATGCATTTAACACATATTGTAGTGATTTTGTAAAGATTTTTTTTTTCAGGCAGTGTCATGAAAATTAAAAACTGTTTCTAAGCTTCTAAAACAACTTAGAAACACTTTCAGAAATTATTAATTCAAGATTATTCTTATTAATATATTTAAATTCTTTGCTTCATATTTAATTTTAATTGATGCAAAGCTTATTAACCAAGGTCCTGCAGAAGAGTCAGCATCCTAAGATTATAAATTTCAGTTCGCACCCCCTTTGCCCTGTTTCTGAGTTGTGTCTTCTATGCACAGAAAGTTTTAGACACCCATGGATAAAATACACACAGAAAGTTTTACACATCCGTGGTAAGATATACATATAAAGTTTTACACACCCATGGGTATGATACCCATTGAAAGTTTTACCCACCCATGAATAAGAAAGATGAGGTTGCAGGATTTATAAAACTAAACCTGGAAAACTGTAAAGATTGACTTAGGACAAAAAGGGACCAGATACCTACATAATGAATGCTATACCAACTGATGCCCCGTGAATACAGAAAGGGATCCAGAGAACTCAGAAGAAAAAAAAAAAGCAAATTATACCAGTGGACAGTTGCCTTTATTTTCAGAAGTAGCAAAAGTGTTTCTTGATGCTATAGAGAAGCAGCATGCACCCAAAAGGCATTAAACTGTGCCCTTCACATTCTCCCATGTAACAGCATCATCTGAAGACAGTGTCACACAGGGAGCCTCATCAGCTTGCCTCAATAGTGGTGAAGGCTCAGTGACATTGGGCATACCTTGTTTCACTCGTTCTGTGCCCCTAAAATCTATACACAATCCACGAGATGTGCCACTCAGTTTTTGTTTTTTCTGGTTTGTATTCTACCTCACAAATGTATTATGATGGTAGGTAAGACATTTGGATCTAATTTCCATTAAAATGTTTTCACACCCAATTGTTATAATTAAGTTCAGTTTTGATTAGAAATTTCTGGATTTGGTGTGTACTGTGTGATTTACATTGAATGAGCAGGTCTAAATTTTATTGGTCAAGTTCTAGTGTAAATCTTTAAGCAGAAAGAATAGGTAATTTAAAATATTTAGAACTATGTTTTACATGCCACAATGTTACCTATCCTATATTTATATCAAACATTTGTGTTTGTTTTACCACAAATATAAAATCTGATAGCTAACAAATTAAGACAAGGCAATCAATTCTCTTCTAACTCTTCTTCAGCATGCCATCATACTCAGGGTCAAAATCACAGTTCTGCCCTGGCTTCCACTTCCCCTTTACATTCCACATTGCCCTCCCACCCTAAATCATCCATTTCTTATTGTGTATCCTTTGCTTTTTATTCCAGATTTCCAATCTTGCTGTGTCCATCTATACATAAAAGTTTCACTTGGGGATTTTTGCAATAATTTTGTTTTTGTTCTCACTGATTCCATTTTCTTTATTCTAATTTTGTTTTTGGGGACTGGAGAGATGGCTCAGTTGTTTACAGTCCTTGATCTTATTTCATTTTATTTTTTGTTTATTTAGATTATGATATAAGTGCACTGTGATAAGGTCTACAGTTTCTCTGTTGATTCCTATAGCTAGCCAGTATGTGCTCCACAGAACGCCTGTCTCTTTCTGAGACATGTAGTCTCATATGCAATCGGAGTTGTATAATACTTAGAACTACAATCAATTTGATCACTTTAAATAGCTTCCAAGTTTCTGTCAACATTTTTTTTTTTTTTAGTTTTTCATTAAAATTTTTGAAATGCTTTAAAATAGAAATCTATTTTCCAGGGTCTAAGTTTCTTTGGATTTTTACACATAATCATTTTTCTCTTAGTTTTTAGTTATTTCTTGCTGTGATATTTTGGTTGTGCTGTCTAAATTCAGTTGTAGGCCAAATAAGGAAATTTATTATAAAAAACACAGAGATAATTTGAAGAAGTATACATTATTTCATTACTTCAAATTTTGTTTCCAGGAAGCAAAAATTACTTTTCAAGAGAACTTCTTTCAAATTTCTTTCAGTAGTCCTTAGTTGCCTGTAGTTCTTTTTCCAGGATTAAGGTCCTTTGAGATTTCCCCACCTTCAATATTAGCATGTCTATTGTTACTGTCATTTTGTGGGTGACTTTAAGCAGCCATGTTTTTATGCTATCAAAAATGAACCTTAGGAGATACAATTTCACAACAGACTTCCTGGTGTCTCTGGCTCTTATAATACTCTGAACTCGTTGCTCTTCTGAGCTAGTCTTTGAACCTTAAGGTCCAGGAGGTTTGCTTATTTTTGCTTTTGTTTTTGTTTGTTTGATTGATCTGTTGAGGGTTAATGACCCATGATCAGTTTGCCTCTGCATTTTGACCAGTTATGGTTTCCTGTAATGATCTCTGTCTACAGTAAAGGAAAGCTTCTGATGAGGGTTGAGAGTTACATTTATTTGTGGATGTAAGTATCAGTATTCAGAATGGAGTTAAGAATTACGCTCGTTTAGTAATGTGGCAGTAGTAGGTTCTTCCCTAAGATTAAGGGCCCCACTAGCCTCAGGAATTTGACTAGGTTTTCAGTATCAGGCATGGTTTCTCCCTTGTTGGGAGATACATAAGACCAATTAGACAGTTGGAGGTTACACATGCACTATTGCACCTTTAGGGATATTTTGCCACTCTGGCCATTGTTGTGTTTTGTGACGTAACAGTTGCGTACAACTATTGACTCATTCCCTCCCTTGACAGCCTGCAAAGCACCTTCTGGTGCTTCCTTCGAGGCATTTAGGTCAGAGGGGCTTGAATCCTGTGTCTGAAGTGGAGCATATCTTCAGCAATAGTGATTTACTGCTGGAAGAAAACCAAGAAACCAAGGCAAGAGTAACTGGCTATAGTATCTTGGGATCTTCTTGGACTTCCTTGAAGAACAACTTGCAAGGAAGATTCTCAGAACTCATGCTGGGGTTTTTTGTGAGAGACTCTGTGGCTTATGGAATAAGTATTGTAAGCCAAGTGTGTGGTGATATTGTGTCCCCCAATATACTGTGCACCCTAATAAACTTATCTGGGGTCAGAGAACAGAACAGCCACTAGATAGACATAAAGGCCAGAAAATGGTGGCACACACACTTTTAATCCTAGCATTCTGGAGGCAGAGATCCAGCCAGATCTCTGTGAGTTCAAAACCACACTGGAAACAGCCAGGCATGGTGACACACGTGTTTAATCCCAGGAAGTAATGGTGGAAAGCAGAAAGTTATATAAGGCATGAGGACCAGGAACTAGAGCCCCTTTAAGCTTTTAGGCTTTTGACAGCAGTACAGCTGAGATGCATTCAGATGAAGACTTAGAGGCTTTTAGTATGAGGAAACAAGATCACCTGAGAACTTTAGGCAAGGTGAGGTTGAATGTGGCTTGTTCTGTTTCTCTGATTATTCAGCGTTTACCCCAATACCTGGCTCCATGTTTGTTTTTATTAATAAGACCTTTTAACATTCACGTTACACAAGTGGACTAACATATATGTTATCTTCTTCTGTATTGACCTCTATCCCCTATCCCCAGTTAAATTACCTCCTTATTTTTCATAGTTCACTCTTCATATCCCTTGCATCTGTTCTCTCTCTAGCACTCCTTGCTCATACCCAGGGATCCATTTTCCCATCCTCATTTCTGTCAATATTCCAGATACTCATATCTGAATATTTGGAGCTAGAAACTGCAGATGAGACAGAACATGCTGTGTTTTTCTTGGTGCTGATTAATCCATTCAGTACAGTATTTGTAGTACCATCCATTTATTTGCAAAGCTCTGTATTTCATTTTATTTTGCAGCTAAATAGTGTGCCATGGCATATATGTACCACATTTTCATTAACCATTTATCAATTGAAAGACATTTAGGGTTTTTGTTTTTGTTTGTTTTTGTTCCCCTCTATTTCCTAATTGTTGTGAATAGAGCTTGAATGGACATGACTGGTGAATAGAAGTATATTGAATTCTTTGGTCACATGCCCAAGAGTGATTATAGATGGGTTGTATGGTAGATTTCTTTTTAGCTTTTTGAGATTTCTCTACACTGATTTTCAGAATGGCTACAGCAGTTTGCAATCCCACCATGAGTGTATCAGGATTACATTTTTCTCACATTCTTTTTGCATGTATTAAATATCAATTGTTTTGTTGATCCTAGCCACTCTGCCTAGTGTAAGAAAGAAAATCACAAAGGACTTGCATTTCCTTAATTGTAAAGGGTGATGAAAAATTTGTGAAATATTTCACAGTTATTTATATTTTATTTATTTATTTTTGTAAACTCTCTTGACTCCCTTCTTTTAATTAATTTTGTATTCTGAATATGAATCTTTAGTCAGATATAGAGCTCAAAATGATTCCTTTGCCACTCTATGGGATTCTTTTCTTATTTGATTGCTTCTTTGGTTGTATAAAAGCTTTTAGTCTGATGAGGTCCTGCTTGTCTATAGGTCACCCTAACTCTTGGGAAAATAGTATCCTGTGTGCAAGTTCTTTCCTAATCTTGTGAACTGCTTGTGTTTTCTCCTAGCAGTTTCACTACAGCAGGGTGTACAGTGAGATCTTGGATCAATTTAGAGTTAGGTTTTGTGCATAGTGATGGATACAATACTCTTCCTGGTTTAACTTTGGTGGATTGTGTGAATCTAGAAATTCACCCATTTCTTCTAGGTTTTTCAAATTTAATTGAGTACTTT
>CABHPQ010168170.1:18857-43868 GCA_902168405.1 Peromyscus aztecus | reverse complement strand
ATATATATATATATATATATATATATATATATATATACATATTATGTCTATCTTCTTGAAAAGAAACCCTACTTCACTAGCAAATACTTTGAGGGGGCAACAGTCTTTGTGTGTTTCTCTCAGAGCTAAAGCAGACATGCTTCTTAGGTGTACACCCCTTAGCTCTTCAATGCATTACAGATGACCAGTTGAAGATGTGAAGAATAGATGCTGAAACATTTTTATGTTTATTTTTTACCTATCTACTTTTTTGGTTTTAATTTTTGAGAATTTTATATAAGTGTTGAATTGACATTATTTCTCTCCTTCCTCTGTCCTTCAATCTCTCCCATATTCCCCAGTCCTTCTCAAATCCTTGGCCTCTTATCTCTTATATTTCACTGTCTGGGGAACCAGCTTCCAACAGCAGGAGGGCTTGAAGGGAATCCACAGAGCCAGAGCATATTATGACATTTTTATCTAAGGGGGTAAAGGGAAAAGACATTCACACACTCTCTTGATTGTTTCCTTCAGACCTTTTCATTATTCTTCTTATTCATTCTCTATTCTTCATTTTCCTGATGATTTCTTTCTTTCATTCTTAATGTTTTCCATCTAACTCTATCTTTATTCTTCATGTTTTCCTTATTCTATGTTTATTCTTGATGTTTTCTTTCTAATTCCTTCTAACTTTCTTATTCTTCATCTTTTCCGTCCAACTCACTCATTCTTGATATTTTCCTTCTAATTCATTTTAACTCTATCTTTATTCTTTCCCTTACAGTTTATATACCCCAGCAAAATCTCTCAGGCAACATAAAAATTACAATGTTGTTACATTCTGTTTTTCAAGTGAATGATTACAATGAATACAAGTTAAAACCAGCATGGTTTCCATATTCCTTACTTGATTAAACATTTTACATATTATAGGTGAAAAACAAACTATCCCAACAACCCATGTATATTCACACCTAAGCAAATTCTTAGGATTAACAGAGTATAAGCAAGCAAGATATTCTTTTACTGGCAGGCTATGTTTTGCTGTTACAAAGAAAGGACCAATCACTTTATTACTTATCATAAAAGGTAGTCTTATAAGGAATATTAAAGGAATCAAAAATCTAAACTTTTACATATGAAAAGAATTCAGACAGCTCCATTTTAAATCTTTAGGGTACATACCCACTCATCAATAATTTCTATTATTATTATTATCAAGTAATATCAGGTGATTGAGAAAAAAATGTGTACAATGAATAAATCATCATCTTTGATCACCAACCAATTCTAGCAAGGAAAGTTTGCTGTGGATATCGCTCTGTATAAATAAAATACTGATAGGCCAGCAACCAGGCAAAAAGTATAGGCAGGACAAACAGAGAAGAAAATTCTGGGAAGTGAAAGGCTGATTCAGAGAGACGCTGCCAGCTGTCGCCATGAGAAGATGTTAAGATACTAGTAAGCCACGAGCCACGTGGCAACTTATAGATTAATAGAAATGGGTTAATTTCAGATATAAGAACAGCTAGCTAGAAGCCTGCCACGGCCATACAGTTTATAAATAATATAAGTCTCTGTGTGTTTACTTGGTTGTGTCTGAGTGGCTGTGGGACTGGCAGGTGAGAGAGATTTGTCCTGACTGTGGGCCAGGCAGGACCAGAAAAACTCTAACTACAAAAATTTATCAGCTAGTAATAATTGAGTTGCTTTGTTCTTGTTCCTTGACCTTAATGAGTTCCTCATTCAAGTATGTGCCTTTCTAAAACTTTAGATTGTCTTCTTGAGCTTTTTCACCCCAAAGCTGTTTGACAAAGACATCTAGTCTAACCTTAAGTTATTTTCAAAGCTTTGTTTCAGCTAAGAAGCACCTATGAACCTATGAACACATCATCTTCCAACATTAATGTTAAAAGAATTTAAACTAGATGGGCTAAAGGGGACTCAATTGTTTTTCTTAATCATTAACATAAGCCACAGTCTATAGGGCTCATCAATAGAAACTCATGTGTTCTAACTGGGTGACACTTTCTTGTTTTATTTTTTATCATTAAAAACTCCATTTAAACTAACATTATTATTACCAATTAGATAGTACAGCTTAGGTAGAAATCATCTTCATAAGAGTCAACAGGTAAAAATGTCCAGAAGAACAGGATGTTTCCATGAGATAAACACACTACATTAAAGGCAGTGAGGATCTCTCCAGACCCCTTTATACCTTCCACATCCTAGAGAACGATAGCAGCAGCAAATATGTAAAGGCACGGAGAAGCAATAGACATTCTGGAGTCTGTGGTCTCAGAGTCTTTCCTATCCATCAGGGAGTTGCCTCCTGGTAGCCTGACACACTGAAGACAACTGTCATCTGCTGCTCCTCTAACATGGCCACCGACACTTATATAACTTACAGGTGAGAGGTTAGTTAATGGATTGTTGGTGTGCTCTAAAAGTCAAACCAGAAAGTCTTTACCTAGCAGAGATAATGATTTTCTTACAGGTGAATAGATGCAGATCCCTACCCTAGTATCCCAGGGGGTATATACTCTAACCCCTCCTCTGATCCATGTACAGCTAAGCAGACTTGTACACAAAAGATGATACAGAGAAGGTGCATGCTCAAGTGAAGGTTTCATGACCCTTTCTACTCTTCTATAAAGATATGTAAATAGTCAAACCAAGCTGAGAGTATCTTTTGCAAGTAGGCCCAGATAAATGCTACGAGATGGTGGTTGATTGGCTCCAAGGACAGTCCTGTTCAATACCGCCAACTCTTCTCTTATATTCTTTCAAAACTCCTATTCTGCAAAGGTCCCTGAACATGCAAAGAGTGACATAAATGCCTGACTATTTTCTTCCAACTTCAGTTAAGTATTGAACCCTTGAGTTGTTTAATCATGCCCCTTTCCACAGAAAATGCCTGTAGGCAAATCTTGTCGTTATCTATCCTATTACAAAACACATGTGAGGATAAGGAGAAAAGGGAGAAAAGAAAAAAAAATCCAAATAGACATGAACAGCAGTAATAACCAAGCATTGTTTAACTTACTATTCATTTAACTACATAATAGCAGTTGCTTCTCCATTTCAGCCTATGATTTCCCTGGTCTCAGGTTTTTATTTAAGTTCCCAATACCAGATGTGGCTTTCACTCTACAGGGGCAGCCTTGTCTCCAAGAAGAAAATTGGTTACAATTACTTATGCAACTGCTGCACTAACTCTTGAACATCTTGCCTGGTACTTCCATTTTGAAATACACAAAATCCACAGTGAATATGACTTCTCGTCTTTACTTTCCCAAGCTATCTTATTCACCACTTTGTCACTACAGGAGCTAAATTGCAGGGAACAGACACTTCAGGCCCATCCCTAGATTTCTTTCCAAGTTCAGCTGCCAATGCATGTGACTTGTGCAGCAATAGGTCTTTACCATTCAGTTCTGGGATGTAACCAACAACTGTGAAAATAGCCTTTGTTGTTTTAATGACTTCTAGGGCTTCTATCAGTAACTCCTAAGGAGGTAACCCATTTCTGGTACTCCCAGTTGACCACCTAATAGCTTTTGTTTTTTTTTAACCTTTTTGCTACTCTTTAACATTTACAAGCACAGGCTAATGAAGACATTATCCAATCACCTTAGCGAGATCCACTTGTGAGTAATCCAATTACGAAGCTCCCAAGATTTCCCCAGCAACAGGTAACAATTGCATCATCCTTCATGAACTAATTTCTCATGCTAGTTCCTTCAGGTATACTTGCATCTCTCTTAAATGAGTATACAAATCTGCAAATGTGCAAAGGTTAGAGTTATGCTATCTATATGTAACAAAATGCTTATAGAAAGGATGAGCAAAATGATGATGCAAAGTCCTGAGCCACCATCTCACAATGAATAGTGGGACAATAGAGATAATATTGGTGAAGCATTTCAATAGCTGATTGTCATCTGTTCCATTTAAGTGTCAGGTGACTGCAGAAGTTCACTAAAGACACATTAAAGTCAAATATAAGCAAGGTCTAACTTAGCATGGGTAGAATCTACATATTAGTATCAGTTGTTTCCTCTGTAGATCAATGTTGGATACAGAACATAAACAAATCACTTCTAACTTAACATCTTATATAAACAAGAAATACCATAGAACCTGAAGAACTTTAAAGGTCTGACCCAAACTTTAAACTCAATGGGTACATTGTAGCATTGTGGTACTTCCTTACAAAGCATAGAAAGCAGACTCGGGTAGCAAATGTTTTTTTCCATGGTCAGCTGCATGATTTATTCTACTGGATTATCAGATTATGTTAAAATATTGAAAAATTACAAAAAAAATGTTAATGGAAACTAAATGGGCAGGTAGCCTGAGAATATATTCTTAAGCTGACCAGTCCTTATTTTTTTTTAAATTTTATTTTACAATATCATTCCGTTCTACATATCAGCCATGGATTCCCTTGTTCTACCCCCTACCGCCCCCTCCCCATCCCCCCAGCCCACCCCTCATTCCCACCTCCTCCAGGGCAAAGCCTCCCCCAGGACTGAGATCAACCTGGTAGACTCAGTCCAGGCAGGGCCAGTCCCCTCCTCCCAGACCCAGCCAAGGTACCCTGCATAAGCCCCAGGTTTCAAACAGCCAACTCATGCAATGAGCACAGGACCTGGTCCCACTGTCTGGATGCCTCCCAGAAAGATCAAGTCAATCAACTGTCTCACCCATTCAGAGGGCCTGATCCAGTTGGGGGCCCCTCAGCCATTGGTTCATAGTTCATGTGTTTCCATTCATTTGGCTATTTGTCCCTGTTATTTATCCAACCTTGGTCTCAACAATTCTTGCTCATATAGACCCTCCTCTTTCTTGCTAATTTGACTCCCGGAACTCCACCCGGGGCCTAGCTGTAGATCTCTGCTTCCATATCCCTCAGATGGGGTTTCTAGCATGACAATTGGGGTGTTTGGCCATCCCATCACCAGAGTGGGTCAGTTTGGGCTGTCTCTCGACCATTGCCAGCAGGGGTATCTTTGTGGATTTCTGTGGGCCTCTCTGGCACTTTGCTTCTTCCTATTCTCATGTAGTCTTCATTTATCATGGTCTCCTATTCCTTGTTCTCCTTCTCCGTTCTTGATCCAGCTGGGGTCTCCTGCTCCCCCAAGCTCTCTTTCCCTCGACCCTCGCCCTTCATTTCTCCCACTTATGTCCAGGCTGTTCATGAATTTAAATGGAGATGATGATTCCTAAACAGAATAGTGACTTTACCATGCTTCACCTCCAAGCTTCCTACTACCTCAGTGATAAACAATTTACTTTAAATATTTTTACTGTGGTAATATGGTTATGTTTGAAAAGAAATTTATGAACCTTGATAGAACCTTGATAGCATATAAAATATTTCCCTTAGAAAAGAACTCCAAGTTCATTGCAGGTGATTAAAAAGGGAGTGAGAAAAAACCAACCAACTCAAGATAGCATTACCCTATTTTCAGTCTTCAAACTGTGCTATCCTTGCAGAAAACAAATTCTTGGTTTCAGGAAAAATTATCTGTCACTTAAAATGTTGAAAATGTGGTGAGGAAATACCTTTCCTGATAATTTAACTACAGCCAGAGGGAGTTCATTCAATTCTACACAGAAACCTGAAATTATTGATCACTTGTCCAAAAATTGCTGCCTCTGAAAACCTTCAATAGTTTTTCTTCTGGTACAGAAGGAAAAAAAAATTACAGTTCCAGGAGCTTAAGTTTCTAATACCATTAGATTTGCTCCTGTTCTTTATGATGTCGAAGGTATTCTGAAGCTAAATAGCAGGAGATGTCTAATTTAAAATTTAAACGGGCCCAGAAGGAAATATTTTTTGTAAATCTCTGTACTTGGGATGGGAACAGAAAAATCACAAAATTGAGAATATGTAAGATAGAATTTTTCAAGGATTTGAAAACTGGAACAAGGAAGTTAACAGAAAGCTAGAAGTTCCCAGAGATATAATTACCAAAGCGATTTCTGTGGACTATCAATTTTGCTAGGCAACCCTTCAATACAGACAATAATATTAGGTCTGAACAATATAGTCTTGTACAGGAGCTGAAAAGAAAGAAAGGAGGGAAGGGCAGGAAAGAGAAACACTATGAGTTTAGGGCAATGTGTTTACCGAGTACTGCAGTAAATAGGTATTTTGAGGAGTGACAACATGAATCAGTTCACGGATGTCAGCTCATATCTAATACCTGTGGAAACTCAATGTGTTTTGGGCACTGGCAAGGGTCATTGACACATATGACCATCCTGCCCCATAGCCATGACATCTCTAATACTGGAGTTAATTGTTATTAATGAATAGTACTCATTCATGATTCTATCCTTACTAAACAGATGGCTTTCTGTATCTGTTCTACTTTGTATACTTGTTTTGTTTTAATTAGTAGGGTACCCTTGAGGTACTAGAGTAAGCACAAATTAAGTAATAATAAAAGAGTCGTGTCTTTAATTGTGTACATTTTATTATATTTAGTTAGTGTTGGGAAATCTCAAGCCTGTGAACATGTGTTAGTAAAATTGTTTCAACAAGGTTTCTAGAATTGTGAGGTTTTAGATAACATTTAAATGTTGTTATCTTTATCATTTGTTATCTGTATCATTCAATTATATTATCTAATTTATAATTAACACAATTTTAAGTATCCTAAAATATTAGATTAATCCCTTATCTCATGTTGAAGTCAACATTTTTCTTGTTTTCTAATAATGAATGTAGGTTCATCTTCCCTTGTGGATTCTCTAAGTGCTGGCTTTTCTGTAGTGTCAAGTAAAGGACAGGAATCTGTCAATGGGCATGAGGTTGCTTTCTTTGTCAGATATATTATGTACATTATACTCTTTGAAGAATCACATTGCTTATTATTTATGTAACTAAAAAATAAATGTTCATTTTGATGAGATATTCAGACAAAACTTAACTCCAAAATAATACATGTTCACTGGCCAAAATATATGGGTCAATAATCAGCAGTTTTATTCTAAAAATAAATTCCAGTTTGCAAAAATATATTTAGGACTTTAAAAATGCATCCTTACTATTCATGAACACTGGTTACTTTTAATACTTCACATTAACAAATACATTTGGTTTAACAATTGAAATTCCCTATTCCATTATATTACTAATTATAATATTATTTTTACAAGAGAAAAATTATTTAAGCATAGCACCTTTTTTTTGTTTGTTTGTTTTGTTTTGTTTTTCAAGACAGGGTTTCTCTGTGTAGCTTTGTGCCTTTCCTGGAACTCACTTGATAGTCCAGGCTGGCCTTGAACTCACAGAGTTCCGCCTGCCTCTGCCTCCTGAGTGCTGGGATTAAAGGTGTGCGCCACCACCGCCCGGCATTTTCTGTTTATTTTGAACACAGAACATTATAAAATGAATTTCATACCAAATATAATTTTAAGTTAAAAAATGTTTAAGTTTATTTTTCTGGAAAGTTCTGTAGAAAATTTATAATTTTCATTTGATCTTTTCTGTCAAACTTGGAATATGAGTTTCACTGAAATGAACAATTAAGTTGTAAATAGTTTTTGTTTTTTAAAGTAGAACTTTCTCTTTTCTTCTAAATCAGTGTGTATTGTGTTTTGACCTGAAATGATTTACATCTATTCTTTTTTCAGAATTCAACATAACGGAGAAAATTTGCGTGATAAAAATTAGAAATAAAATAGTTTAAGTTAATATCATTTTAATAGGATAGATTAAATCAAATAGAAAATATTCTGTAGAAGCTTCCTATCACACATCTACAAAAGTAGTTAAAAGGAGTTAAAGGGAGTGAATGTGTAATTGAGCAACATTGCCTTTCCTGACACCAGAGTCTAACAAACCATCCCAGAAATGGAATTTGGAGTTGTTGACCAATGAGGCCTCAAAGACCCCCAAACATTGCAGGCTATTGCTAGTTCTTATGGTGCTCTTTAAAACTTGACAATACCCTGTAAATGAAAATAGCACATCCTCAAGAGAAATCAAGATAGAACTTACCTAAAAACTTCATCCTTATTGTCTTGCTTTCACAGTTCTAGAAGGAGCCATCATGCTACCGGAGAAGAAAAAATCAGTCATCAATTTTACCCTGCTGTGAGCATGGTAATATATGCCCATTGTTGAAACAGTGGCATAAACATCATGAAAGTAGCCAAGTATTTTCTGATTGGATTTAAATCTTACTTTATAAGATGAAACCCATCTCAGGCAACAGTATCCAGTCAAAAACCTATGTCTAGACAGGTTGTAGGCCTTGGAGAAGAAACTACTACTATCATTCTGCTAAATGGATGAAATAATAAACTTAGTACTTATCAATGTACCTACAAACTGAGGTAAGTTTTAACCCCCATTTGAGAAGCTTCTGTTTGCAGTAGCTTGTGATCAACACTAATACCCACACTACTGGCCCAGGTTCAGAGAAAAAGAGGCTGTAGAATGTTGAGTCCCATAGTGAACATGTATACCACACCTCCTTCTCCAGACTCAGAGATTGTGGCAGAAGAGGAAGCCGAAAAGTCTATGATCTAGAATTGTTGTATGACTAAACTGTGTCTTCTTCAACACTGCATGGAGGCTATTCATGTAAATTCATAACATTTTGACAATTTGAACAAAACATTTTTGTAACATTGGCCAGACCCATTCACTCCTAGCATTGATAGGGGGCCTGAAATAGAACCTCCAGCCATGGAGGCTTTAGCAATTTTCAATTTATAAGAAAGGAAGAATCTGTTTTTACTAAGTATAGTCCTGATGAGTCTCCCATGTTGCAGTGAAAGTCCACACATCCAAGAATATTTAGATAGCACTAGCTGATCTTGATTGAAAAAAAAATAATCAGAACAAAACAAAAATTATACAAACCTGGGTGAGAGGGAAGAGGGAGTATATCTGTGAATATCTGGGTGAGGGAAGGTGGACATGATAAAAAAAAGCAATAAAAACAAACAAAACTGACTATAATGCAAGTTCTCGTCTATTTTCTCAAAGCCCCTAGGAAATTACCCTGTTGTGTTTTTGCTTTTCTCTCTTTCCTTTCTGTCTCTTTCTCTGCATATAGCACAGGGACCGGTGCGTTATGAAGTCTCAATATTTCATCAGTGAGTAGATGTGTGGGTAAAATTTTCCCACATGCAATTAAACATGCTCCAAGAAATTTCTTGAATATATTGTCACAATTCTTACTTTAATTTCTATGGGAAAATAACTACTATAAACTCTTAGAACTTTTATCCAGAATGACTTCTATCTGATTCTAACCTGCAGATTAATTTGGCGTCATCATAAGAGTTCTTAGATGTTAAAGGTGACAAAATGGGCAACACTTCCCCTAGCAGATCATGGGAACCATGTATGATAGAATTGAGTGGAAAGGCATTCATAAAAATGCTGCACTGAGAGGCGTGACATGCCCATGTGTCTTGGCTGCAGGCTGGAGTGCATTCACTGACATGATGGCAAAGTTAGGTGGCACATCACATATGGCATATGGCAGGCTTCTGCTTCAGCAAATGCATGCCACATTCCAAAGAGTGGTGGCATTCCTACTGACTACATTTTCTTTCATTTGTTTAAATTTTTATTAAAGTTTTTTTTTTGCCACTTCTATAGGGACATACTTCAACACATAAAATAGCAAATTTCCATATTAATGGTTTGCCCACCTACAGAATTGCATAATGCATCCATAATTTCTATAAATATAAATGAAGGATATCGAAAGACTGTATCATAATATAATCAAAACAAAAATAATTTCTCACCAGATTCAAAATATGCATATGTGCACTGACACATATGCTATCATATCTTACTTTATATCCACTTGTTCACTCATTCAAGAATCCTCCATTGAATGAATTTTCTAACCATTATGAATCAATATGTCAAGTCTTGGACACTTCTTTAAAGTAACTTATAGCCTAGATGAGAAACTACAAGATTAAAAAGAAAATCAACTACAATGTGGTGAGTATGATAGTACCAAAAAGGGGATATGTGGCCAAGAAAAATGTCAAGTGTGAATAAGTATCAATTTAAATTATCCTGAATACTGCCCTATGGAAAGTAACTAGGTTAAACATTTATGAAAAGAACACAACAGTTAGAAAGCAAATACAGGGATTTCTAAAAGCATAGATACAGATATTATGCAAACTTCTAAGAAGTTATAAATTATTTATGATTAATAGAACCAAGGTGTAGCTATATGATTATATATCTAGCAGACAGAGATCAGAAAATCACTTCATCCTATGTGGAGATTGGACTGTAGCTAATACAAAATCCAGAAGAAAGGTTTCAGAGTGACGATCAGATACTCATAGTAACACAAAAAAGCAATCAATCAGCATCATCTCAAGACAGACATATCCTAATAGGATGATACAACAGAGGACACTCACATCGATACACATCGTGAGTATGAGACTGAAACATGTAGGTAGATAGAAGAGTATTCTGTTAAAGTAATGGCTAAATAAGCAGAGCTAGAGTCCCATGTAGACTAGATGACCTTTAATAAATTAAGGAAAGCATTACTGATGACTCCTCTAACTCTTATTTTTAAACTAGATTAGGCTTGGGGAAAGAAGAATGAGGAAGACTTATTATAAAATGAAACAAGATATGTTCTAGAAAAAAAGTTGGTCTTCCCTTTTTCATTTTCTCTTCTTTCTCTATGGATCATCCTTGATTAATATATCTCCTTTGCCTTGTAGAGCATAATAAACTATATTTTTCTTGCTGCTCATTGATTGTGGTAAAAATCAAATAACTGTTTTTGGATATTAATAACTGTACTGGCTGGTTTTGTTTCAACTTGACATAAGCTAGAGTCATCAGAGAGGAAGAAGCCTCAGTTGAGGAAATGCCTCCATGAGATCCAGCCGTAAGGCATTTTCTCAATTCATGATTAATGGGGGAGGGCCCAGACATGGTGGATTGTACCATTCCTTGGCTAACAGTTCTGGGTTCTATAAGGAAGCAGGCTGAGCAGGGGAAGTAAGACAGTAAGTAGCACCTCTCCATGACCTCTGCATCAGCTCCTGCCTCCATGCTCCTGCTATGTTTGAGTTCTTGTCCTGATTTCCTTTGATGAATAGCAATATGGAAGTGTAAGCCAAATAAACCCTTTCCTCCCCAACTTGAGTTCTGGTCATGATGTTTCACCACAGCAATAGGAACCCTAACTATGACAACATCTTAGTCGTATTTTGTTACTTCAGGAAGATGTTCCTCATATCCAATTTCTCTGATGACTTTAGGTTTTCTACCAAGTCAATTCAATTTTAATACGTTATTTTTAAAGTAAATATGTACACCCAATAAGTTTTCTGACACAATGATATGCAATTATTCACAGTACACTATTATGTCTTTTGTCTTTAATATATTTATAATGAAGTCCATCCTTCTTTCACAATGTTACTTTCAATTAGGAAGACAATGTAGTTAACAAGCAAAGCAAACTCCTGAGAATAAAAGAGAATTACTTGGACCGTGACAATAGATGCAATCATGGTGTGCCACATTGAGGTATAACATAAGGTTTTTTACATGAACAATAGTTCTTTTGTTCTGTCAGTGTCAATTTTATTTCAGATATTTTAAAGTTTTTAATAATTAAATGTGTTATAACTATGAAGAAAAATAATAAAATTGGTGATGCTGCTGTCCATGTTTTATAGAAATACAGCACTCATGTTGACTGATGATGAGATTATATGATGCTGCTTTCAAGTAATGAAGAAATAAAATTTCATCTATATTACAGCTAATGAGAACTGAAGATCTAGCATACATAGAAGACTTGCTCTTCAACAAAACCTGTGAGAGTAATAATTCTCCAACTTAAGAAGTAGACAATCTAAGACTTTCTTTACTCAAAGTTGCATACACACACAAATAGTTGGTCTCTATATTGGTGAATCTCTTGCTTGTCATTTAGCATATTAAAAGAAATGGAATGCAAATAAGTTATAGATTTTTTTCCGTGATATTAATTCCACTGACCTACTAGAAACTAAATAAATATATGTTAAATTTAAGGCAGTAACTATTTGTAGAAATAAAAATGGTGCCCATAAAAGCATGAATAATGGTCAACATGATGTGATAATTGGTTATAATTCACTGAAGAAGAAACCCCTGGAAAATGTTGGAGGTAGCATCCTAGGCTAGGATGGCAAAGCTGTCTCTGGGTAGAAAAGCTAATAGTTTGCTAGCAGGATATCAATCACAAATAATTATAGCAATGAATTAAGCAATAGGAAAAATAGAACCCAATAGAAAAAAATTGGTATTTTTCTACTTTACGGCATCACGCATTTTGAATTTTCTGTTCTTAATTTTTTTTCTGTATCTATGATATCTTTGCTCTTCTTGAAGCTGTCACACATGGGCTGTGGTGAAGGATAAAGTGTGTGTTTTAAGAGTAAACAGTGGTAAATGACTATAAATAATTGACTATATAAATTTAAAGGAGAGTTAAAAATATAGAAAAAGAAGAGGTATCCCTCAATTTGAACATAGCTCTGTGTTGCATTCACTTCTTCAGGTTAGTACTCATTAACATTCTAGTTCTTTATAAACCCAGATTGGGACAGAGGAAAGTCAATATATAAGACCTGAAAGGAAATACACACATGTGCACACTTCCACAAACGTTAATAAAATAAAAACGTAGGTGAGAGAATTTTTACTTAACAGTGTTAATGAGTTTATTTAATTTACATTATCCTGAGTAGAGCTGACAATCATTTATTATCCATATAAAAGATATGCATATTGACTTAATACAGATCTTTGAATTAACCATTACCCACAAGAAGAAGCTTATAACCAAAGGTGAGAACAGCATACATCTATAGGTTTAAACCTAAGTATTTATAATGAAGGTAGACAGCATGGCCATTTAACAAGTAACCAATGATATGTTGCTTCAGATCCAGTCTTATGATCTTCCTTCTCCTAGAGTTTTGATTAGGTTACAGTACCAGGAATGAAACTCCTTCTATTTTGCAAGCTCATATCCAATCAGAAAACCATTAGTGACTGCCACAACCCTGAGTCCCTATTGTACCAGTCGCATATCTTGCCAGGTTTGTCTTGCAGAACACAGTGTCCAATGCTTGATCAGGTCATTGTATTTGTTTGTTTGTTTGCTTTTCCCTAAGCAGTTTCTGGCACTGTTTAAGTCCGCCAGCAAGGACTTTCCTGGTCAGTTTAAGGTTGATTTATCTGTCTTGCATCCAATTTGAATGGTGTGTTCAGCAATAGAATCTTACCCTATCATTATGCAGGGCAGTTAAAAACCAATGGCAGTAGCCTATGTTGTTGTTGATGTCTCTGTAGCCTCCCTGACTAATAATTCATAATAATTCATAGAAAATTATTGCATCAGTAGCACTGAGATTTTCATTTAGTAACCCATGTCTCCTGGAAATAGCGTGGTTTATCCATTCAGGATACTTCTACTTAGACTCTTTCTAATATCTCTCTCTCTCTCTCTCTCTCTCTATCTCTCTCTCTCTCTCTCTCTCCCCCCCCCCATACAATTTGCAGAAGGCTTCATGTCAACATTTTACCTCACAGTGTTCAGGGTACTTGGCAGAATAAAAAGCAGAAAGAAGGTAAAGTCAGAGTAAAGAGAGGATGGTAAAATGATGGACTTCTGAATACAACATGGTTGATGCATGCATCAACTGAAAACTGCTGTGAATACTTCCAGAAGACCTGCATAAGGTTAAGCCAAAATTCCAGCCTGGGTATAAGATGGGTCAAAAGACACCACCACTGGCTAAGGACACTTGATGGCTGCTCAAAAAGAGGATAAAAAGCTATCCTTTGCTTATGCCCCAGTAGATGGCCCCAAACTCATGATTGTTAATAATAAAAAATTAAAGAAGAGGTCATAAATCTTGGAGGGAGATGTCTTGGAAGACATAGTGCTGGGGCATTGGGTGGTTTGGCGATGGCTATATGTGATCAATAGATATTATGTAAATATATAGAATTTTTTGATGAATAGAAATATTGAAAAATAAATAAATGCATGAAGGGATATGTGATACTTCTAAGACAGAGAAACAGAATGCACAAAGAGGCCAGAACTTTGCTCATTATACTTTTATCCTTTCAGGGTAGTGCTCGCCTTTTGAATCTCAGATTTATTTATGTTGTGCTTCAAATAATAATGCATGAGTTCTGGTTTTTAAGATGGAACCTCTTCAATACAAGTTCCAACAGTCAGAGTAGTAAAGAAGACTCCAGATGTCAACTGCAGCTTAGGCAGCTAACAGAGACACCAGCAAGGCTACATTCCCTTCTGAATGTGCCAATGAGAGATTTCTTTCCCACACACTCTTAGATTCACGATCCGCTCTGCCATCTTCAGAGTCAGAATGCTGGATGTTCTCATAGCAGCACTCTAACTTTCTCTTCTGTCTACCTCCTCCACTTTTAAGGTTTCTTGAAACTACCTTTGACCTACCTATTTATTTATTTTTGCTTGGAGAAAGGGTCTTGTCTAGCCCAGGCTGGTCTTGAATTCAACTATGATACTAGAGTGGCACTGACTATCTAATTCTCCTCCCTCCACCTCCTGAATGCTGGGATTACATATTTGTATCTCCATGCTCCACTTTTTGCTTGAGATGGAATCCAGTGTTTTGTGTATCCTAGCCAAGTGATTTAGCAACTGAGGACGAGACATGTCCATCTCGTGACCAATGCTAATTTCCCCATATTAGTAGCATCTGGTTGGCAAACTCAGTTTCCTTCTGGTTCTAGGGCTTCAGAACCTGACAGTTTTGGATGATGATGATATTTGTCACTCTGCCTTCCACATCTAAGTGAAACAGTTGTCCATTTCTGCATTTTTTTATGGGTTGTAACTTAACAGAGACACATTAATGCTCTTTGACAAGAACTCACTTTCATATTTAAATGAGAGAGATGGTAAAACTGGAATGTATTCAATCACTAGGAAGCAGACCTATGCCCAATGATGGACTTGCTCTTTTTTGTCACATGAATTCAGCACAACTGTCATTAGCACGTGGCAATTTGTTTTTAAACATAGCATAGTTATCATCAGAATAATGTTTACTGTATGCATTTTTTTTATAATCTTAAGTGTAATCTGTGAATATTTTCCCGGTATACTTTTAAAAGATAGCTTTTGCTATGAAGAGATTATCAAACAATTGATCTCATGTTCAAAATTATTTCAAGAAAGCATTGCTTACAAGTGCTAAAAAATTGAGATCATTATACAAAATTGACTCCAAATGGCTTTTTAGTTAAAAAAAAAAAAAAAGATAATTAGGTGTTTCCCTGAGGATAGTGGTATATTAGCAAATTAATTCCAATGGAATTCCAAATGCTTCTAAATTTGAATATTTTTCCAGTTCCTGTGTTTCATTATACGATGTAGAAACCTCCAAAATATCACCAAAATCAGAGTGCTTACTGACAGTTGCTTGAACTGCCAAACAGAGAAAGAAAAAAAAAATGAAAATACAGTGTTGACTTTTCCCTGAGGAATTCAGGGCTGTTTGAAAGTTCAACATCTCTCTTGAACATTTCAGCACATCGGTAAGAATCCGCTTTACATGGAAGCCCTTGAAATAGAACCAAGGGAAGATGAAGAGGGTGGGATGAGGGTGGCAGGGCACCACATTCGTGCCAACGTGAGATGTGACTACAGTCAAAAAGAGACAAGTTGGCTTAAAAGGTTTGAAATGATGGCAGGGTTTTTAAGACAAGAGGGGAATCATGCTAAAAGAAAGCAGCTCATTGTGAGAGAAGATGAGCAGTGAACAATGAATTCCATCAGTTTCATAGGTAACACTCCCTCTCCTTCATACAGCTCTATCCATTATTAATGAGCACTATTTTTGAGTGTGAAAGAACTGTTTGAAAAACATTAACATTGTCTATTGGATGTGATTGACACTGTCATCCCTTCTATTTCGTTGTTGGCAAGTGACATCCCTGTAGACTTACACGCATCTGGACATTACTAATGCCCTCCTTGCTATGCACTCTGGGCAGCAGTGATATGGAAATTTCAGCCTTGTACTTTATGGGTAATATTTTTAGCTTTACAATGCATTCTGTCACAAGATGTGGAAGTCAAGGCTTTTTGCATGCCGTGATCAATCAGAAAAATTATCCATTTTCTAATCTTACTCAAATTTTCAAAGTAATTTATATGACTTGTCGGTGCAATAGCCGTCTGCTAGCCAGGCAGTTATTGAGATCTATGTCTATTTGTGGCATTTTCTTTCTTTTTTTTCCCACTCTTTGGTTTTTAAGGATAATTACATTTTTAATTGTCTTGCTACAAAAAGAACTGTAGTCACCACGTACCTGCTGTTCAGTTACCCCACAGCACTGTCTAACCCACTCACATAATACCTTTGAATCAACAAAATTAAAGGGAACAAAGTCAAGGATTAAATGAGTAATGAATCCAAGAAGAAAAATTAAGCACCACATCCTCTTGACTTTTAAATATGTATGTAACTAAGCTGCCGCTTCCCTCTCAGCTGCCCCGCCTCTCTCTCCCCACATCCCATATGCACACCCACGCAGAGATCTGTGTTCTTAAGTGCTGTTGACTGACTTCATATGAGCTTGCAACAAGTCGACCTGTTTCTCTGTACATTCATAGCCTGTCATTGCAGCGGGGCCTGGAGGAGGATGTCTGGAAGTCCTTCCAAATGATTCGGGTGCTGTGAGAATCATTAACAGGGCTTCGCAAGCTGTGTATTGTTGTTGGGATGTCAATACATGTGCTATAATAAAAGGAATGGGGCTGTGTTGGGGTGAAAGTAGCCTGGGAATTTTCTTTCAGTTTTCCAGTGCCACGGAGACTATCATGAAGTGGTATCCCTCTGCAAAGGAGCAAATATTGGACTTTCTTGAAGTGGTATTACTTTAGTATATTCTCAGCTGGACACTGTTTTTATTAGTGTTGTAAGAAACATATTTTTTAAATTGACTTTGTATCTTTTTATTATTAAGAAATTTTATATTCATTTTATATACCAACCACAGATCCCCCCTCCTCCCTCTTCCCCCCCCAACCTTTCCCCCCAACCCACCCTCTATTCCCACCTCCTCCAAGTCAAAGTCTCCCATGGAAAGTCAGCAGAGCCTGGTACATTAAGTTGAGGCAGGTCCAAGCCCCTCCCTTCCGCACCAAGGCTGTGCAAGGTTTCCCACTGTAGGCACTGGGCTCCAGAAAGTCCACTCACACACCAGCAACATGATGGGAAAACGTATAGAGACAACCAGCCACACTAGTGGAAACCCATGAACTGTGGACCAATAGCTGTGGAGCCCCCATGCGACTGGACTAGGCCCTCTGGATATGTGAGACAGTTGTTTAGATTGAACTGTTTGGGGAGGCCAGCCTGGGCTACAGAGTGAGTTCCAGGAAAGGCACAAAACTACACAGAGAAACCGTGTCTCAAAAAACATATATATATATAAATTTGGATTTAATTGCATTTCCGTATTTAGCAACTCTTGCACTTGGAGTGTTACTCTAGGAATGGAGCTTTCAGTTCATATTGTGTCTATAGGACTGTACTGTGGTGTTTCGTGTTTGACTGTGTGCTGGGAAGTTCACATTCCTGAGTTCCAAGAGTCCCTCTTTTGTTACTAGTTGTATAAAACTGGGCAAATCTCCTACCCCCTTTTGTAATGTGATTGTCTCCATAAAAAAATCAGAAATATATAGTACCTTAGGCTTACAAATGTGTATTAAGGGTGAATTGCATGCTTCTTTCTCACACTCACCCAACATGCACATATGCAACATATCATCTTTAATATAACAGGATGTTATAGGACAGTTATGTTACATAGGTTACTTTATTGATGATGTCTTGGATACTGGAAAGTTTTCCAGAAATTTTATTGTTTTGAATGCTAAAATGACTATAAGACCACATCATAACTTTTTAATAATAAGAGGGGCTGAATTTTGAATTATCCTACCATAATATAATAGTACAGATAGTCTGCATTCTATCCCAGTTAGCATATTTTAGGTCATTTTCTTTTCCCACATTTTGAAAGCTGTGTACTATTATCATGTTAGAAACTTTAAGCCAACAAGGCACAGTATTCACAAGTTCTTTTGGAGAATCTTCAAATCACGTGATCTATTAATTTCATGTGCTCAACCCAATTTTGTTGTATTAGCGTTGCTATGATTTAAATGTCCCTTTCAAATTTCACATGTTTACATTGTCGTGTTATGGATAAAAGGGGATTAAGGCTTGAGAGACACTACTTCATGTGTAAGATCAAAACCAACTTAAAGGAAGCCCCCTGCTGCGGTTGGTCCTTTGCCTTTCTGTCTCTGTCCTGTGATGCCAAGTAAGAATTCAATAAGAAATTCCTTGGTAAATCACATGCTAATACCACAATCCTGTGTATCCCAACCTCTGTATTTGTAATAAATAAGTGTTCTTTACATATTACCAAGGCTTGTTGCGTATTATTTTGGCAGTGTGTTTGTACTAAGAAACCCATTATCTGTGTATTATTTTTAGCCAAAAATCTGAAATGCCACAAATAACCGCAAAGGTCTCGAATACTTTCAAGGAATTAAAAAGAAAATATGTGAAGAGTGTGAAAAGGGATGGTAAAGGTGTGAAGGGCTTCATTACAAAAGTCAGTTGGAACAACTTTGGTGGGATGAAGTGACACTCGAACTTGATGGAAAGAGAGCAAGTAGGCAAGCACCACTTCTGCAGAGCCACAGTCCAGAGAGGCATGTGGCTGGGTGGAACGAAAAGGAAGAGGAAAAGCAAGTGTCTGGTTTGGGTATATTTTGGAAGTAGAAATGACAGGTTTTGTGCAAGTTCTAAATAGCAGATGGAAATGAAAGAGTCCTCCCTGAGAAGATGCCCAAGTTTTGGCAGGAGAAGCAGTTGGACGACAATACAATAAAATTAATTTCCTTGTTGGATAAAATTTGAAGGGTGGTAACATAAATTCAGTATTCTGCTTTGGACACAGTAATTTGAAATGGCTTCTAGGAATTCAAGTTGTGAAATAAATTTGGCACATAGTTGCACAATATATGTTAGAGCACAAGGAAGAGATCTGAGATAAAATTAAAACCCTGGTGTTGATGGACATATTGTAAACATATTGTAGGGCAGGCATTGTGTTAGCTGTTGGAAATAAAGTAGTGAGAGAAAAATATATGAAAGGCACAATTATAAAATAATAACCAAATTTCCCCAACCCTCCAACCCTCGTGTAGTACCCTGCATGATCTTTTCCATTCCAGAATGTGTAAGACAAGTAGAACAAGCCATCATTGCTAACATGAAGTAATGAGGCACATTCACACTTAATCATAGTGGATATCCTAAACATTCTTGATATAGTTAGAGCAGTCATTGAATAAGACTAGACCCATCTTGGAGATAAGTAATGTGTGCTCTCAAATGAAAAGGATTGGGAGCCTACAGTACCCATCAGAGGAGTATCTACTCTTAACCCAGAATAAAGTCAGTTGGAGCTGAGAGACATCCCCAGGCATCAAACTGAATGAAAGTCAGCATGCTCTTAACCAAATCATTACCTGAGAATGCATGCATCTGGCATCTTGATTTTAACATGACCCAGGTACTGTGTTGGATACAAGGTGCAGAAAAACTGTGTGATATTGTATTTTGTCATTGTAAGCCAGTATGTTGTAGGAATGTTTTACAAAGCATTGAAAACCAGGTCTGGGGATTTTCAACTGTTTCATTAACTCTGTAGTTTGAAAGGACAGAAGAAGGAGAGGCAAAACACATACAAAATTGCCATTTCTCTTTAATAAAAGCTCTCTAGAAAATGGGTGCCTCTTATGACGTAACAGATGGGCTGCTGAATCCCAAACAAGAATCATGAGAAAAGTGCTGGTTTAAGAGAGACAGTATTACAAAGAGGATATCCACACTGGACTAGTATTGGTTCACAGTGCTGGAGAATCTCATACATGTAGGTAATCCTGGGACAAAAACATTTTGAGGTCATGATAGGTAGGTTGAGTCAAAGACCACTTTTATTCCCACATATGGTACTTATGTCCTCTTCAACCTACATGTCATCTTATTAGTTAATGTTTTCTTTTAGGGTTATGTAGCATACATATTAAGTCACATATAAGAAACACAGGTCGCCGGGCGTTGGTGGCGCATGCCTTTAATCCCAGCACTCGGGAGGGAGAGGCAGGCAGATCTCTGTGAGTTCGAGGCCAACTTGGGCTACCAAGTGAGCTCCAGGAAAGGCGCAAAGCTACACAGAGAAACTCTGTCTCAAAAAACCAAAAAAAAAAAAAAGAAAGAAAGAAAGAAAAGAAACACAGGTCAAGTGCAACTTAAATATACTACTATAGTACCATAAGAATTTTGCCCCAGTAAATTCACAATCCATTTAATTTATGGTACAGTGATAAAACTTTTATTTGCCACAAATTGTACAAGTCAAGTTTTATAAATTTAGGGGAAAATCAGAAGTCAGCATATCCAGAAAGCAATGAGTAAGATGCACCTTGTAGATCACAGAATCTCCCTTTCCAGGTAAGTATTAAATTTTAATAATCTTCTCAACGCACTATTACAAATTATCAGTTTGAACATGTGATTCCAGCCTGTTCCTCTATAACAGTAAGCATTCTAGCAATTAAAAATACATGGATTATTTATCATTGTGGTTGCCTTATGTGTGATGTTTCCTTTCTTTGGACATTCTGCTGTGAAAATGGATGTAGTTGTTTCGAAACACATTAACTTTCCTCTCAGAGATTTAAAAATGTTTCTAAACGTCTTGTGCCATTTACAGTGGCACAGAAGGCTGAAGCTAGAATGATTTAGTTTATCTCAGATAATCTGTTGTTTTACTCTTGTCTTTACATCTTTGCTTGATTATTGTTTGTACTAAGTTGAAGAAAAGTATGACTTTCTTGTCATTTATATTCATTCCCTTATTTATATATTATTGCTGAACATAGTAGCTTTGGTGATTTATTACATTGTGTTTCTTTTCAATTTGTATGTTGACTATCCAGCTCTATAGAGTTCCCTTAACTCATATCTGTTTTGTTCTCCTTGTTTTAAGCTGTTTCATATATATAACTGACTTAGTTTTTCTATATTTCTAATTAAACTATTCATTAAACAAATAATGTTTTAACTTTTTTAGCTTACTTAAATATCTGTACACATTTTGTATTTTTTCTAGTTAATTTTTATATCAGTATGAATATACCAACTTCTCATATACGTTTTTCCTACTATCATTTTATTGTTATTTTTTTTCAGATACAGTCTTATGTAGCCCATGGGTATCTCCAAATAGCTACATAACAGATAAGGTCTCAGCTCTCCAAGGGCAGAGATAACAAGTTGGAGTGGACAAACATATATCCTGCTATCCTTTTGAAACCAAGAAATGTACAAGTATATTTTTATGGATAACTCTGGAAGATTTTGCATGTGAAATTTGTTCATTCTTTAAACATCAAAGGAATGTTGCTCCTACTTGATCGTGAGGTTTTTCTTTATACATTTAGTTCTCAGGAAACGGGTGGTAAAAAAAGAAAAAAAGATATTACATAAAATGCACACAAAAACTTTATAATAAAGAAACTCTGAGACATATTTAAAGAGACTGAAAATGTAAAGGATAAAATATTAGGAGCTGTCTCAAACTTAGAACAGAATTCCCAATTTGACATTGCCTCTTGTACTACATTTTAAATTATAAGATAAGATGAAGAAGAAAATCTAATCCTCTGTTTTATAAGTAAATTTAAAATTATCAATTCCAAGTTTTAATTATAATATACTAAGTAAAATACACATTTACTAACGTTTTCATTTCCCTGTGCCTATATAGCAGAAAATGAAGTAATTTTAATATTTAGACAATTTTTTTTTTGGTTTTTCGAGACAGGGTTTCTCTGTGTAGCTTTGCGCCTTTCCTGGAGCTCACTGGCTGGCCTCGAACTCACAGAGATCCACCTGCCTCTGCCTCCCGAGTGCTGGGATTAAAGGCGTGCGCCACCAACACCCGGCTAGACAAAATTTTCTTAAAGAGCACATTTTGTTATTAATTATAAAATTACTCTGCATAGTATCAGATTGTATCATATTTACTGATCTTCTTTTCTTGTAAGGCAAAGGCTCCTTATGTTACGTCTGTATAGCCAGCCAATTCCTATATTGTATGGTATATATCCATGAGGTTTATAAAACATCTTGAGGATAGCAAGACACTTAAGGATTCCAAGAGAATAATACTTTCAAATGATTTTTAATTTCATTAGTTGTTGCCTATTATTTGATTATTTTACAACATGTAAGTATTATTATATTCACACTTAAATTTGTATGCAATAAAGAAAAAAGAATATCGTTCCATAGAAGAAATATTATACTATTTCATAAGTTTTAACAACTTGGGCTGGCAAGATGGCTCAGAAGTTAAAGGTTCTTACCTCCAAGTCAGAGGACCCACATTTGGCCCCTGGCATCCTTATGATAGAAGTATAGATCCACTCCCACAAATTATCCTCTGATTTCCACACATTCTCTGTGGTATGTGTGTTCCTATACATGTACACACACATACAACACATAATAATAATAATAATAATAATAATAATAATAATAATTTTTAAAAGAAGCTGAAATACAACAACAGCAGTAGTAATAATGCATAATCTGTGGTCCTTATTTTATACCCACCAACTAAACTTTTGAAACAAATATTTATATTCTCACTCCTCAAATTGGCCACAATGAAACAGACTATAAAACTTTCCCACTTTCAAATAACCTTTAGAAAAGAACACAAACATAGATCATTGACAATTCCCAGCAGATTATTCCAACTGTGTTATCAATGTAAATAAATAAGCCATGAAAATAAAGTCAGTGAAAATGGGGCAAAGGGGATACAAACACCCATCCCTCTGTAGATACTTTGAAAGCTAAGTAATGGTTTTAGAAAACAAGATATCATAACTCTGATGATCATGAGTTTTTCATCATTCAAGGAAGTGCTGAATGAAGAAAATGTCAATTTACAAGCTTAGCAACATTTTCCCTTGTACTGTTCTGTAGCTTAAGTTTTCCTGCCTGGCCCACAGTCAGGATAAATCTCTTTCACCTGCCAGTCCCACAGCCACTCAGACCCAACCAAGTAAACACAGAGACTTATATTGCTTACAAACTGTATGGCCGTGGCAGGCTTCTTGCTAACTGTCCTTATAGCTTATATCAATCCATTTCTACAAATCTATACCTTGCCACATGGCTCGTGGCTTACCGGCATCTTTACAAGCTGCTTGTCCTGGTGGCGGCTGGCAGACAGTGACTCCTGCCTTCCTGTTCTTTTTATTCTCTCTGTTAGCCCCGCCTATACTTCCTGCCTAGCCACTGCCAATCAGTGTTTTATTAGCAACACATTTGCCATACAGAACATCCCACAGCACTGTTCCATACATACTCAATGACAGTGACAGTACAGCTGTGTTTCCTGATTCCTGCTTCTAAAAAGAGCATAGCAGTCGTTATCTACACAAACCTACTTTGCTTTGACCTGTGTGGAGATGCTGTTGCCTGAAGGCTTTTTGACTCCAAAATGTACTTTGAAATGTAATAGCAATTGTAATAATAATAAAAGTTATGGTCTTTCAGTGTGGTTAGGTCATAAGGCTTGGTCCTCATGGATGTATTATTATCATTACAGTAGAAGATGCTCTATTAGAGAGGAGCATATACGTTTTGCTTTCTCTTCTCTTCCACTATGAAAGGACATTAAAACAAGGCCATCACAGAGCATAAAAACAGCCTCCTTAGATGCTGAATCTGCCAGGACCTGGATATTGAATTCACCAACCCATAGAACTCTAGGAAATAAATGACTTTTCATTTAATTTAATCAGTTTTGGATACTTTGAAATAGAGGATAAAACAGTATAAGATAGCTAGGGTATATGCGAAGAAGTGATGCAAGGTGCTTGCTGATTTTTGAATTGGCTAAATGGGATCTTAGGGTTAAAAAAAATGCAGGCATTTTTCAAATACATTGTAGGATAAAAAAGACACATAGAAAGATGCTTAAAAAAGATTATGCCCCCAGTCACATTTTGAAAAGCACTAAGATCCAGTGAAGAAAAGCAGGAAACAGTTAAAATAATGTTTCTTTAGAAAACGGAAGTATTACAAACTGTCAGTGAAAAGTGGTAGTTAGAAAGTCACATGCATGCCCCCCCCCACTGGATGCATGCATAGAAAACAGCAGCAAAACAAGAAGATTGCTCATTTCGTTTAAGAAGAAAAGTGTGAAAGGAGATTGGGAGTGGCTGCAGCCAGTGATACAGAGGCTCAGCATAGCACCATGATGCACGACTGAGAGAAAGGGATTTTCTTCTTTCTCCACTTCCTCCACTCTCTGCTCCAACTGACATAATAGGAAAAGATGCCATAGTTCATCTCATTTTTAAGAGTAACTCTATTTTTATTTAGTTACGTTGTTTATGTCTACATGGGAGTACATGCATGCGAGTTCAACATGCCTGAAGAAGAAGAGCTTACAGAACTGCCTGATGTGGGTGCTGGGGACAGGGCTCAGGTACTCTACATGAGCAGTGTGTGATTGTAACAACTGAGCCATCCTGCTGAACTCCTCACTTCATTTCTTGAAATGTGTTCATTATGAACTGAGTAGAAGTGAATACCTGTTAGGAATTTTCATCTAGTATCATTTTTCTTCAGAACTACTATTTTTTTTAAATTTAAAAAAATCCAGAAAAATGAATAGATTTAGAATGTGTAATATCAAGAGCATAATCTCAAAGAAAAACTGCATGTTCTCTCTCATATTTGTAATTCAATATACTATATATATATATACATATATATATGTGTATGTGTGTGTGTGAGAGTGTGTGTGTGTGTGTGAGTGTGTGTGTGTGT
>CABHPQ010168170.1:0-18757 GCA_902168405.1 Peromyscus aztecus | reverse complement strand
GTGTGTGTGTGTGTGTGTGTGTGTGTGTGTGTGTGTGTACATTTGGGCATAGGACAAAGAGATCAAAAGAGAATGAGAAAAGTAGCAACACAAGGGGGTGAAGAGAGGCTGAATGCAGGTAATGGACATGAGTTATGAAAGAGGATATGAAGCTAATTGTTTTCTACTTCTAATTCCCTCAGGGATTTTTTTGCTTTGGTGGCAGATAAGTGCATAAAATATATTTGATAGTAAAAGTGTGAAAGGTTCACAGATTCCATCTATAAATGCCAATTTGAACTGTTTGTAAGTTCATTATGCTGTGGAGATTTGGATTATGATTAATTTTGGAGTGTGACATCTTTCTTTATTTGCAAATTTTTTATAATAAAACATATATTAAAAGGTAAAAAATTGACTTGCCTCAACTGAATCTACCAGGCTGAACTAAATCCCTAGGGGAGACCTTACCTTGGAGGAGGTGGGAATGGGGGGTGGATTGGGGAGGAAGGCTGGGAGGTGGGAGGAAGGAGGATGGGGGAATCCGTGGCTGATATGTAAAATTAAATTAATTATAAAATAAAAATATAAAAAAGAAGAAAAAAGGTAAAAAATTTAATATATAAAAAGGAATGTTACTTTAACTGTCTTTGTAACATCAAGCCCCATAATTCAAAACCATCTGTGGATATTTTTAATCATGTTGGCAAAATCATTAATGGATTAAAAATGAAGCTGACATGAATACATATCAGTTTTTGAATAATATAAAGCTTCAAGTGGCTAATTAATTTGCATTAAACCTACAAATAGTCACCTCAAAATATTATTAAAAGAATAAGTGCTATCCTGTCAGGAAGAAAAACAGAAAAAAACAGAGCACAATAAATTGCACACATTTTGAAAAGAAAACTATTGTTCTTATACCTTGTGTTTGTCTTTTTAGCTTCTGGAGAAATCGCTTGTTTGTAACAGTGCTTCAAAGCTTTCTATTCTGGGTTGATGTTACTACTTTTCACTTAGGATTGAGAATTCTGAAAGTATGAGCACAAACTAAACACATGTGAAGGAAAAATGTTGAGCTGTATCAAGCAAAAGCGGTTGATACAGACAGTGCAGCTATGGAAAGAAAGAGTTGCTTTGGCTTCGTTTGAAATAGAAAGTTAATATTATATCGAATATTCACTAAATATGAAATGCAAGACAAAACTTCAATTTAATAAGAAATTAGGTCAAAACTAAGAAAGTGAATAATTAAAATCTTCTTTAATTATCTCTAGATGTAATTAAGCTGTGCAGAATGTAAATCGTTGCATATAATTTGACATCCTTCTGACTTTAATGCAAATATATGAGGTCCAACTTCCAGCAGTAAGAAGGATGCATACAGGATATTAAATTTCCATGAGAGGAGTATGCTGTGAAGACAATGACAAAATCAGACATGATTGGCCTACTAACAGAAAGATGTTCTTGCTAGAATTTATTTAGTAAGGCAAGGGATATAGATCCTCCACCCAATGGTTATCAAACTTGCTCAAATTCACTCTCTCTCTCTTTATCTTTAATCATAGTATAAATTTTCTTGATGCATATTTTATCACCATAGCAATAGATCCCTCATCAAACATACATAGTAAAAGCCACAAAATGCCTTCAATACATAAAGTATTGGGAAATCTAAAATTTTCTTTTTTTTTTCATTTTTTTTTCTCTGTGTAGCTTTGGTGCCTGCTCTGGATCTCGCTCTGTAGACCAGGCTGGCCTCAAACTCTCAGAGATCTGCCTGACTCTGCCTTAAAATTTTCTTATTCACATGACTTATCTAACCCTTTAATTTGATAATTTCCAAGTGTTTGACATATAAGCAGCTTTATTTATCCAATAATTCAATTATTCCCTTTGTACCTTTATCCCATTAAGAAACAAACTAACAAAAAATAACAGCAACCAACAGAACCTTGCAAATGCTGGAACAAGGGTTTTGAAATTCCTTGAATTAAGGAAAAAAAAGATTATTGAACCACTCATAAGTTACAGAGAAATATGTAGATGTATCCTAGAACTGGGCTCTTATACCATGCTGCACTGCCCTAAACAAGCCTCTTTTATTGAAATACTATCCAATCTACTTGCTTGGAAAAATTATAATTTTTTTGTTTTGTTTTGGAAGTCCTTTTCATTTTTCAAGAAAAGAAGTTATTGGTTTAGAATATAATTTATAAATATACAATCAATCCTCCAAACTCTAGGTATCTTGTAGCCATGAATTCATGTTTACACGCATTAATTCAGTGAAATTGTTAAATTTATAAAGCCCTAAATTTGAAGCAACAGTTCACTGAAATTTTCAATATAAAGCAAGTAAATGGACTTTTAAAAGCTAGGTTAAAGCCCCTTCTTTACAAAAGGCCAGCAAGCACCCAGAACCCCAGGTGAGCACCACACGTGCATACTAGGAACACTCACTCAGAGCCCACCCAGCCTATCCCCAAAGCCTCACTCTCCTCTTCACAATATCCCAGCCCACAACTCTGGTAAAATGCCCGCTTTACCAGAGAGCAAGCCTGCATCCAGAACTCCAGGTATATCCCCTGTTGCACCTGGTCACACCTGCCACCAGAACATTGGCAGAGACACGCTGCTGGATGAGAGGAGACACTAGCCCAGGTAACTGCAGGCCAATCTTGCCAAAAGATCAGAAAGGGAACAGAAACCAAGTGAAAAAACACCCATGGAACAAAAGATAAACTTAGAAATCAGCACCAGAACTATAATTATCCCAAACCCAGATGCCTTGACACCAGCATAAGAACACACTCAACTAGAGCTGGGGCAATATGTCAATACCAGAGCCCTGTTATCCTACTACAGCAAGTCCTGAATATTCCAACACAGCTGGTACACAGGAAAACAACCTTAAAAATCAGCTTTATGAAGATGATAGAGGTCCTTAAAGAGGAAATGAATAGATCCCTAAAGGAAATTGAGGAAAAAACTAGCAAAACAATTGGTAGAATTGAATAAATCCCTTAAAGAAAGCCAAGGATGGGGGCAGTTGAAGGAAATGAATAAAATTGCTCAAGACCTGAAAATTGAAATAGAAAAAAAAAGAGATAACACAAACTGAGGGAATCTTGGACATGGAAAATCTAGGTAAGTGAACAGGAACTACAGATGCAACCATTCAAACAAAAAGAAAACATGTAAATACCGGAGCTAACAGACATTACGAATCAAATGTACCTAACAGGTATCTTCAAAACATTTCACTCAAACAAAAAAGAATACATCTTCTTCTCAGCATCTCATAGAACATTCTCTAAAATTGACACATACTCTGCCACAAAGCAAGTCTCAACAGATAGAATAAAACTGAAATAACCATCTGCATCCTATCAGACCATGACAGACTAAAACTGGGTTTCAATGATGACAGAAACAACAAAAAGCCTATAAACTCAGGGAAACTGAAAAACTGTCTCTTGAATGACTGCTGCGTCAAGGCAGAAATCAAGGAAGAAATTAAAGACTTCCTAGATTTTAATGAAAACAAGTGCACAATGTAAGCAAAGTTACGGCACACAATGAAAGAGGTACTAAGAGAAGTGCAAAGAACTAAGTGTCTACATAAAGACAGTAGAAAAATTTCATACTAGCTATTTAACAGCACACCTGAATGTTCTAGAACAAAAAGAAGCAACCTTATCCAAGAGAAGCAGATGTGAGGAAATAATCAAACTCAGAGCTGAAAACAATAAAATATAAATAAAGAGAACAATATAAAGAATCAATGACACAAAGGATTAGTTTTTTGAGAAAATCCATGATATAGACAAACCCTTATCCAGACTAAGTAAAAGATAGAGAAAGGATATCCATATTTAACAAAATCAGAAAATAAAAGGGGGCATAAAAACAGACACTGAGGAAATCCAAAAAAAAAAATTAGATTATACCTTAAAAATCTGTACTCCACACAGTT
Organism: Peromyscus aztecus; assembly: GCA_902168405.1. Lineage (NCBI taxonomy): Eukaryota > Metazoa > Chordata > Mammalia > Rodentia > Cricetidae > Peromyscus > Peromyscus aztecus. The sequence goes on along the minus strand of CABHPQ010168170.1, from coordinate 14,793 downwards.
AGAAAATCTCAAAAAAAAGTGTTACTTTATAGACAGATACCACTTATGAAAGTTAAATCAAGATCAGATAAACAATTTAAATACACTTACAACTCCTAAGAAAATAGAAACATTCATTAAAAGCATATAACACAATACATAAGCAAGTGAATACAGTACCCACTGAAAAATGAAAGATCCAAAAGACATTGCTGTGCATGATCTTTGGGTGTTTATTTATGCTTATGAAGAGCTGAATAGAATTGCATACAAGATTATTTAGTCATGATGATCAAAGCTTTTCTGTTACATTATGAGAAGTCAAAGTTTGAAATTAAAATGAAAAAAAAAGTATGTAGTCTTTTTTTGTGCTCCATAGGCAAAACTATGGAGGAACTGTAGAAGAACTGGGGTAGATATCTATAGGAAGAGATATGTGGATATGGCAAGAGTTTAATGAGATATAATGAACATCTGAGTGAATGAGCGCATCGCAGTAAAGAAAAGAAGGAAGAAGGCAAGGCATGTTGGAAGTAAAGAACTGAGAAGTCTTGATGCAGAATAGCAAATGATGGTGGAATGGTGGAAAAGAGGTCATCAGGCAATTCACTGAGATATATAAAACGTTATGCAATGCTTTGATTTTTGTGGCTTTTATAAAAGGTGAGGCAGAGATGTAGCTCGGTAGTAGCATGTCTTCAGGCCCAATTTGATCCCCAGCAGTGACAAATAGTATAGTAATTATAATTAAATTATAAGGAGAAGTAACACAATAGACCTTTTTTTTTTTTATTTCCCTCTTAAATATAGTTAATTTGACACAAATTAAGAGCAGTTCTCTGTAGAGAGTCCAGAACAAGGATCAGCTTCAGGACTTTGCCTAGGGCCAGATGTCAGCACGGATGGCTTGTTTAATTTCTGTATTGGGATTTTAATGACTAAATATTTCTAGAACTTTTTCCCTTTCAAAATAACTGTAGCATCCCCTGTAATACCAATATACAAGTGTTAACAGGATGTAATAGGAGAATGGCCTAGGGCTGTTTTGACACATGCAGTATCAAGGGCACAGCAGTCCATTTCTTTCACATTTTGTTCAGAAACAGCATCTCTGTGAAAGGCTGCACATTGGTCATGTAGAAAGCACAGCTAACTCAGTCAGAAAAATAGAGACAAAATATTTAATGACTAACAGTAAAATATTTGTGACAGTCTAAATATTCTTTTTATATGTATAGTAACTGATTTTTAAGGAATGCAAATTAAATATGATTTGTAAAGCAGGTTGAAAAACTCATGTCCTGAATTTTCTAAATAAGTCACTTTGCACAAATGTATATTTCCCACATGTTTCTATAGGAAAAATATTGAGACAGTACAGTTTTTTCCTGATGTTCATATATAATTGTTCTTTAAACGTTCTTTAAAAGATAAAAAAGACAATTTAGGGTCTGTTATTGAGTGATCAACATATCCTTTATTGTGACATTGTTCACTAGTTCAATGATAATTCAATGTATATCTGTGGTTGCTATAATTCTGCCTTTTATGTTTACTTTTAACACAATTGTAAAATTATGAATATTGTCTCAAATATCTGTGAGATGATGTTTAATTTTAATAATTAGCATTATTAGTTAAATCTTTAAGTAGTGAACTATAGGAACTCCTTTTAAATGCAGGAAACAAAGACATAGAGACATTGTGATGTACTACTATCTCATGGGCCAACTGAGAGATAAATGATTAATTAACAATTCTGATGAATATTAAAAACAAGCCGAATCTGTATTTTGTTTAAATATACTTTTTATTTTAAGACATTTTCCAAATGTCACTTACACATAAATATAGCTGCATTATTCTGCACACCAATTATAGCAGCTTTACAATTCTCTATGCTAAATATTTGCTTAATTTGTATATAAAAAGAAAAATAGAGATACATAACATTCATAAAACTGAAATATAAGGACACATTGATCTTTGGAATCAATGCATTGCTATATAATTCAGAGTTGCAATTACATTCTACAAATGCATTTAGACTCTGATATTTCCAACATGTACCTTTTAGGACAGTTACTGCTCACATAGTAACAAAGTTCCAAATAATGTGATGTCAATATTGATATCTAACAGAAAGTAGCACCTACTAGAGTTTGCATTTGAGGTTTATGATATTAAATATACTTAATCAGTTCTCCGTATTTCTTTGACTTTCAAGCTTAATAGATTTTTATTTGAAGAACCATGAAATCCCAGAGTCTCTAAAGCAGCATAATTTGATATTCAAGAAAAATGATTTTTTCATTTACTAAAGAGAATGATGTGAATATCTTGCCTTTTGTCTAAATACATTAATTATTTAAATTTCAAATTATAAGAAAAGCTAAAAAATCATAACATTCATATATACAAATACATACTATTTATGCTTTAAATGCCACAAAAATAACTAACAACAAAATTACAATAACCTGACTTCTAAATGTGGAGTATGCATTTGGAGGTGTATTAATTTTCATTGTGACAGACAATTTTTTAAATAATGTAATGTGTTACACAAAGAACTATTGTTCTCTTCTCACTCTGTTACCAGGGTATCACCTAGGTAAATGCCAAGTTGCCATATGAAAGTCACAAGGAATACCTGGGTATCACACTGTAGGAAATAGAAGCAAGACTTTGAAGTCAAATTAATTTCACCAAAAATAATTGAAGTATGTCTATGAACCACATCAAGAGGAAGGGATAGATGGCAGGAAAGAAGAGATGTCTTTAAAAATGGAGTGGGTCACAACAGCTCATGACTATCTGCAATTCTAGTTCCAGAGTATCTAATACCCTCTTCCAGTTTCTGTGAGCAACAGGCATTCATACATAGACATACATGCAGCCAGAACATCAATTAATAATAATAATAATAATAATAATAATAATAATAATAATAATAAAAATTATAATTTAAAAATAATGTGGGAGAGAAAAGCATAGATTTCCTAAAGGCAGGTAAGAAGGGCTTTGTGAAGATAGAGACTTCTTGATTTTTCATCAACAGGGCATGGACCCTGAAAGAGAATCTATTGCAGTCATTTCCCTAAACCAGTGGAATTTCTAACTGCATTCTAAACATTTATCTTTATGCCCATAGATAAGCATAGCTTTCAACCTTCAAAGAAGCTTCCATTTGCAATACACAGAGGACATTACAGAAAGCCACAAATGTTCACAGTGTAGACAGTAACAAACTGGATGCCCATCCCCAATTGTTACATCTACAGCACCACCTACTCATAAGGCTCAAGGAACATCACAGAAGAAAATGCAGGAAGAATACAAGAAACAGAGGCCCAGGTAGGACATCTGCTGCACACTTCTATGTATGACATGTTTTCTATTGTACATATTTACCACATTGTCTTTATTCATGTGTAGATGGGCATTCAGGCTGGTTCCATTTCTTAGCTCTTGTGAATATAGCAAAATAAATATGAATATGTGACTATTTCTGTTGTAGGACTTAAAATGTTTTGTATATATACCCAAGAAGAGTAGAAATGGGCACACAGTAGTTCTACATTTAATTTTCTGAGAAATCTCTACACTGATTTCCATCCTGGTTGTACCATTAGAAACTTCCACTAGTAGTGAATTAGGGTTCCTCTTTCTCCACATCTTCAACATGATTTGTTGCCTTTCTTTTCTTGATATTAACAATGGTGAAGAATAAGATGAAATCATATATTTTTTTTTAATTTGTGCTTTGCTGATAGCTAAGTATGTTGAATACATTTAAAAATATTTATCGGCTCTTTTGGTATCTTCTCCTGACAAATGTCTATTGGTTTATTAGCTTGTGCATTAATCAGAAGACTTGATTTTTGATGTTTCTTTTGGCTATTCTTAGCAAACAAATTATGTCGATGTTTTGGCACAATTAGTATTAGAAAAATAGTTGTACTATCAAAGGTGTTCTGCAGAGTCAATGTATATTTATCAAGATTGTAATGCCTTTCTTCAAAATAATAAGAAAAATTCTCCCAAAATTCACATTAAAACACCAAAGACCTTGAACAGTCAAAAACATGCCAGTCACAAATAACAATGTTAAATATATCACAATACTTGACAGTAAATTAGACTACAAAACCACAGTATCGTGGTACTGATAAAAAGAAAAAAAAGGAGGAAGGAAGGAAGAAAAGGAAAAGAAAAAAATCATGTCAAAAATCTATGTAGAAAACTCAACTGGAAGAGAGGACCCAATGATAAACTCTCATTCCTACATCCCCTTAAATTTTAGCAAAGGGATCAAAATACAGATTGGAAAAATCTTAGCTTTTTAAACAAATGTTGTTGAACAAACTGGACATCAATCTCAGAAGCATGAAAACAGATCTATATCCCTTAATCCACACAGATATCAATTTAGAATGAATCTTTATATAAAACTGAGAGTTCTGAAACTGATAGAAGACTTCTTCTCTGCAAAGAAGACAATCAGCAGAATGAAGATACAGTCTAAGAACAGGAGTTGGACTTTACAAAAGGTTAATGCTTTCCTTTTTCATATTGATGTGTTAATGTCCTGTCTGCTGCTGGCTAATTGGAGGTAGTGAGTTTTTTGTGTTCATTAGTTTCTCAAATTTTCTCTCTTCTATAAAATGGAATCTTACTCCTCAAAATAAAGAAATTTCAGCACATCACTTAATGCTTGAAATGAAACATTTCAGTTTTAATGATATATTTCATATTACGCTTAATAAGTTTTCTTTTTCTCAGGGTGAAAGTTGTAGCTTTTTTATCTCTTAATTGCTATGTACTCGACTTTTGAGTTGGCACACCCCTGGTAAGTGTGGTTGATATATTGTGGCACCCCAATAAACTTATCTGGGGATCAGAGAACAGAACAGCCATAATGTTAAGCATAGAGGTTAGGCAGTGGTAGCACATGCCTTTAATCCTATCACTTGGGAGGCAGAGATCCATCTGGATCTCTGTGAGTTTAAAGCCACACTAGAAACAGCCAGGTATGGTGACTCATGCCTTTAATCCCAGGAAGTGATGGCAGAAAACAGAAAGGTATATAAGGCATGAAAACCAGGAACTAAGCTGGTTAAGCTTTTAGGCTTTTAGCAGCAATTCAGCTGAGATCCATTTGGATGAGGACTCAGTGGCTTCCAGTCTAGGGAAACAGGATCAGCTGAGGAACTGGCAAGGTGAGGTGGCTGTGGCTTGTTCTGCTTCTCTGATCTTCCAGAATTCACCCCAATACCAGGCCCCAGGCTTATTTTTATTGATAAGACCTTTTAACAGTTCGTGCTACAGGTAAGACTATTCTTTAAAAGCACAATCTCTTACAAATATAGAAATGTTGAATTTACCAAATGATGTTAAAATATCCTCTGAAAGCATTTAGAACATAGATTGATGTGTCCTTCTCAAAAAAATGCCATGAGTTGTCTCAGTAGGTCAATACCACCCATCAGCTTATCATCACACACATATGGAGTTCTTACCTTTGCATATACAGTGTACAAAGAAGCTTTATAGTGATGCTTGTAATACCAGTTGTATTCAAATGTGAATGTAGATAGATAATGTTATGTTATTTTATTTTCTTGTTGTAGTCAATATTTTCACAATTTCATTTGTAGTTTTTATTCATATTCAATTTATGTTTTTTCATTTTATTCTACTGGTGAAGATTTTTTAAAACATAGCTTAAATTGATCTTTTAAATATAAACTATATTTAATAAATTGTATAGTCTATAAGTTTGATCTCCGCTATCCTAGCACTTCAGTTAATAGTTAACTATTTTTTATTGAGTGATTCCTAGTGGAAAGGCAGCACTGAAGATAGGGAGAAAATAATATTAATATCAAGGTAATATCATTGAACCTAAATTATAACTACTACTGGGTATAGAAAATTTGTATTATGTTTACTTTCTTTAATCATTAAATTCATTCCAATTAAAGAGGAATTAAAAATCATTGAGTGTTAGCTAGGAATGACAACTTTAAATGGTATGTTCCACCCTGAAACAGCTACTTAGTGACTTTAATTGCAATATGAATGCAAACATGATATCCACGCATGCGCACGCACACACACACACACGTGTGTGTGTGTGTGTGTGTACTATCAATGAAGAGAAAGTTTATGTGTCAATAGGAATGTCAATATACATAGAGAGAGAGAGAGAGAGAGAGAGAGAGAGAGAGAGAGAGAGAAAGAAAGAGAGGTGAGATAAGAAGCCATTACAATAGAAACCTTAAAGCACTAAAGGGTTTGTGTAGAAGCAGTAAATGATAATGGCTAGAAGTAGACCAGGACATATGAAAGGAAGAGCAGAGAAGAGAGGTGTGGGTGGAGGGAGGGATGCAGACTGTTGATTCTTTCTAGCCTCCATTGAATGACCTAATTGCCAGACAGAAATAAACCACAAAGAGATGTTTAAACATAGTTTACCAAATTTCCTGAATTCATTCTTCAAAAGTAAAATTAACACAGTTTAGTTGTTTAATAAGACACGTTGAATAAATGAAATGTTAATACGCAAGTTTTCAAGGTATTCTCTTGAAAATTTCAGACCCCCACCCTCTCTTATTATTGCTCTGTAGTTTCTGGGTTTGCACTCTACCTATAAAGCTAATGGTAAAATCTTCATGATTTAGACACAGCATTAAGTATCCAAGGTGGAGAAAAGAAAAGCACAGCTATTCTAATTCAGTGACATAACAGCTAAAAAGCTCATCAATCAGGTTTTTTTTTTGTTTGTTTGTTTTATTTTTTGGGGTTTGTGTGTGTGTGTGTGTGTGTGTCTAAGGATTTCCTGGTAGAGGAGGTTCATAGAATACAAAAGATGATCAGAAAAGATTTTCTGAGTTATTGTAATCAAACTAATAGATAATATGAAAATTGAGAAAATCACACAATGTGAACTCAGATTTAAGGAAAGGCCTATTACACTAACAATGAAGAGAAAGCTTATGTGCCAAAAGAAATGGCATGATTTATGCAAAGTAATAGAAGAAAATATTTTTCAATCATGAATACTATATGTGCTATCCATTGTAAACAAAGTAGAAATATAAATCTTATGACAACCAAAGCAGGAGATTCATGATCACAAGACTAGACTCATAAAATAAATGATATGGAATTCTATCTCTAGAAACAAGTGAAGGTAACTAACACCAGGGGGACAAGAGAAATCATGAACTAATTGACAAAGTAGATGTAGACATACAAAAGAGTACATTAGTGAGAAACAGGAGAGGTAGCAGAACAATGTTGTTCTAAGAAAGTAGAACACATTTGATAAAAATAGAAAGCGTAAACTCTTTACCATCTACAATATTTTTTTAATGCGAAAAGACTAAATCTCCTAACTAAACAGTCCTGACTGTTGAGTGGATACCAAAGCAATACCCAATTACACACTGCTTATAAGAACCCATTTCACCAGTAAATCAAACCCAAAGTGAAAGTATGAGGATAATGAAAGAGATATCCCATTTAAACAGAAAAGGAGGAGGGGTTTCTTTTCATTCTGACAAAATACCTTAAAAACAATTTTTATTTAAAAAGAAGCAAATATGGTTGGAGGGGTGGCCCAGCACTTAAGAGAGTTAAGACTAATGACAGATCTTTCAGAGGACCAGTTTAGACTCCAGCACCTATATTCTAGGGTTCACAACCATGTGTAAGTAAAGCTCCAGGTGATGTCATATATACTTTTGGCCCTCATGGATGTCCATAAACACTTGACAAACACACACATACACACAAATAAAAAATTCAAATAACTAAACCTTAAAAAGAGAAAAAACAATATAATTATAAAGTCAATAAGAAAATGTTTAAGTGCTTATGTATCTGATTATAGAAAACTTAATTTTACAAAAGACATATTATTAGAGCTAAATACAGAGACAGGATCATTTACAATAAAATGAAAAATAAACCACATTTTCATCCATGTATATATGATGTGGGTAGAAACAAGAAACAAATGTTAAACTATAATAGATCAAATGAATGTAATGACATTTGCAGAACATTCCATTTACCAATTATAGAACATATACTATTTTATTCAGCATATGGAACATGCTATAGAATTGAACATATGTTAGACCATAGAATAAGTTTTTAGAAATAAAAATGGAAAAAAACCTCATCTCTGAGCATACTGGAATAAAACTAAGAACTAATGACAAAAGAAACCAGGAAGTATGATAGTTCAGATACATAGTAACATGCTACTAAACAACCAAGATGCTATTTTTAAAAATTACAGCATACATTAAAAGTTTTCTTGAAACATACAATGAAAACAGTATTCTACAATGTACATGAAAAAGCAAGAACAGTACCAAGAGGAAAGTTTCCAGCATTATTTTATCAGCATTAAGCATTTTTATCAGCAAATAAATATGCTACATAAACAGCCTAAAGATGTGTCTCATGGACCTAGAAATACATGAGCAAAAAAACCCTCAAAGTTGGTAAAATGAAATAATAACAAATATTATAGCAGCAATAAATAAATACCACACATATAGGAGCATACATTTATACACACATTATAAAAGATCAGTGAAGCAGATCTGGTTTATCTTAAAAGATAATGAATACAACAAACTTTTAGGTAGTCTAAGGAAAAAGAGAAAAACAAATTAAGTGGGAGATGAAAACTGATAGCCGAAAGTGCTAAGGGTTATTAGAGATAAAATTAAACAAATAGGAGGCAAGAAGAAATGGATAAATTTTTGAAGACATAAAGTCTACTAAAGTTTAGTGACAAAACATAGATTTAAAACAAAGACCATGAAATCAAACATGAGTGCTTTGATCAAGTCAATGATAAAAACTCTCTAATTAAAGAATGTTCAAGAAGATTATATTGTCCAATTGTTAAACTTTATCCAACACTCCAAGAGCTAATGTAGTTTCTTCTCAAGTTGTCCAAATAATTATATGTAGCCAATAACACATTTATACCCAAAGTGGACAAGAACATAAAGAAGGTAGAAAAGAACAGATCAACATTTCAGGTCACAATCAATACAAACATTTTCAATGCCTTATTATCAAAAGGAATAGAAAATTTCATTAAAAAATTCACCATGATCAAATTAGGTTAGTACCTGCAATCCATAAATGATGGTCTATAATATAATTAATAAGCTTAAAACATAGTATGGTCTATAATATAATTAATAAGCTTAAAACATAGTATCAATAGAATTAAAGATTAAATTTAAATGATTTTTTCAATAGATGAAGAACTGTGCTGTATAACACCCCACATTCTATCATGATAACAATACTGTAAACAATTTAAATATAGAGGAATTGTGCCACGATGTGTTAAAGGTTATTTATTTTTAAAAAATCCACAAACTATGTCAGATTATAAAGGAAAGTTGGAACAAGTTTTCCTAAGATCTAAATTAAGACAAGGTTTCCAAATTCAGTTTTCTTATCTAGTATAGTTGTGGAAAGCATAAAAGGAGAAGTACATCACACGTTATGTATTGGTAGTTCAAGTCATATTATATTTGTAAAAACTAAAAACTAACCGAAAAACATTAGAACCAATAAAGTCATTAATTATTCAGGATACAAAATCAATATGTATAAATAATGACATTTTATAAATTAAATAAAAATTCCAAACAAGGAAGTTTAAAGAGCAATCTAAACTGCAATAGTCACGAAGAATATAACTATAATAAATTAATTTGTGTGCAAAGTAAAAGACTTCTACAATAAAAAAAAATATTCACTTATTTGTTGTAACACAGCTGGTAAAATTTTATCTCTAATAACCCTTAGCACTTTTGGCTATCAGTTTTCATCTCCCATTTAATTTATTTTTCTCTTTTTCCTTAGATTATCTTTTAAAATAAACCAATTCTGCATAAAATTAACAATTACTGTCCAGGATGCTGAAAAATGGAACTCTAATACCTTTAAGTAGAAATGTAAATTAATATAACCATTATGGAAAAAAGTATGGAAAGTCCCAATAAAACCAAAGCTATGTGAGCCAGTCAGTATCTCCTCTGTGTGTGTGTGTGTGTGTGTGTGTGTGTGTGTGTGTGTGTGTGTGTTTGTTTGTGTGATTAAAAGAAATTAAGTCAATATTACAAAAAGATATCCATGCCCATATTTATTGTTGTCTGTTCTCTAAATTTGTGATATGGAATCATCCTAAGTGTATCACATCAATTAATTGATGGGTAAAATATATGGTATACATTTCTGAAGGAAAGAATTCATGTGTAGTACAGTAAACCTGGTGAAGAGATTACATCTGTCAGGGTCAAAAACCCTATATTGTTATTGTTTTGCTCAAAGGACATAGTATCTTTCCACTTTCTAAATAAGAACCCTTATGTCCATAGAATAAAGCCACTCTTCATCAGAGAATTTTACCTATGTAGCTGATAATGCTCAATATAGAGACTTCCAACTGACCACTATTCAGAGAAGAAGAGACTGTAGAGTTCTTATCATTAAATAGGGGATATAAATCGCACATTCTTCCTGCCAACAGAAGGCTCAGTGAGCATCATGGGAGTAGAAATAGAAAGATATGAAGAGCCAGAGTTTGGGGGAGATTGCAGTGAAGCAATATTCTCTGGACATGACAGAACCATCCTTTTCATGAACTCCTGTACTTTGTGGTTGCTATAACAGACCAGCATAAGATCAAGCCAGTTAGCATTCCAGCATGGAAAGAGAAAGAGCTCATGAGTTAACATCCCCTGGTGCCAGCTGAAGATCTACTGACAGTTAAGGACTACTGGGGCAGGAGAGTCACTTTTGTTCAGTGGTATGGCCCATAGTAGGCTACCTGTGCTGTGGGTTACACCCTAAACCTATGCAAATATATCAATACTAGTTGGACTCAACAGGTTAGTAAAAACAAAGAACACATGAAGTTGAGTTGGTGACTATGAGGTATATATACATCCTTCCCATGCCATGAAGTTGGATTTCATGCCTGTACCCTTTACTCAATCAAGGTGACAATTTTCATTGTCAGCCCTTTTCTTTGAAGGTTTTTTGGGGGGGTTGTTGCTGAGTAGCATTGAAGATGCATGTTGTTAGAAAAAAAAGTTGTTAAAATTTAATTGTAGAAAATTAATTAGTTTAAGATGTAGCTGTGTTAGATGTAGGCAGCTGTTCCTGTGCAAACATAGATTCATTTGTTGTAGACCCTGACCTAACTTTTCATCTTTAATCAATCTGGAAAATAAAGATGCCTGTTTCATTATTAAGTTAAGAAGTAGTCTAGAAGTCTCCTATCTTGCAAAACTTAGTTTCAAATGTAAAGCATTCTTAATTCAAATACATTTTATTTAAATCATTAATGAAAAATATCACAAGATTTCACTATTTCCCAAATCTGTGACTCTCAAATTAGTCTTTAGTGATCCTTCTATAAAACATAGATTTATTTTGCTAATATTCAAAATTCAATTCAATATTGTTTCATCTATTCCTAAAGGAAATATATTGGTTAGTGACCAATTTAATAAAATCTTTTTAGAAATTCTTATGGTATATAATTAAGAGTTTCCCTTTTCAAATTAAACAATGCAATCAGCAGTTTGAGTTTAGACTCAGAGACATGCAAAAGTTTAAGAAAGGACTCCCCCCTTATTAGCTGTGAAATAATTAGAGATAGAGGAGAATGGCAGCAAGAGGTCACAAGACAAATGGTGAATAGAATATTTTTCTTTTCATTTTATCATTATAAGTGATCTTTGAACCAAAGAAAGTATCACACAGTAGTTATTGCAAATTATAAATTGTTATTCATATCTCATAAAACTTTTATCCTAGGAACTCTGTTCTCCTTCAGATGCAGACTTTGTTTTTCTCTGGCAGGGTGTGTCAAAAGTGAGTTTCCTCCACAGCAGCTTTGCATAAGGAGGAGCTGGCTGCCAGTATTTGTCAGGTTGTATTGTAAACACTGGCTTCATCTTCTTGGTCTTTCTCCCAGTTTTGAAAAACCCAGAAAAAAGACAAAATTAGCGGTAGAAAAGATTCTGTAATGTCTTCTAAAAATCATGAGAGTTTCCAGGGCTTGCATTTCTCTACAAATTTTCCTTCCTCATATATCTGTCTTCCATTGTTTGCTTCAAGATGCCCCTTTGCTCATCATAACCTGTCAGACTCTTGCCACTTTCTCACACATTCGATGCTATCTGAAGCATCTCATTAACCTGATGCCTAAAAGATGGACTGTACAGAAAAACAAAGCAATAGAAGTTTTATTCCTTTTCAATTAAGGTATATCAAGTTCAAGTATTTATTCCTTTTATTTATTTAATAATCATTCAATAAATACCCATGAGTCTATGATACAAAAAATTATATTTTATCACTCATTTAAAAAAACTTTTATGTGTAATACTTGGATAAATGTCATTGACTAAAAGTGTTTTCTTTGAAGTGATTTACATATTGTCCATACAAATTTAACTGTCTAATGTTATATTTTATTGCTGGATTTCTCACATACAAATTCCAAACACCAGAAGGTTTGTTGAAATGGATGCTTTAGGTTCTTTCCAGTTTAAAATCATATTCTAGATTTCGCTCTATTTCAATGCTTTATCCATACTGCTAGAAACAATGGTTATCCACACTGAACAAATTGTCATAGGTAGATACAAATCAGTCAGTTAGATGTCGATCTCCCCATCCCCATGCTTACTCATTTTGTTCTATTAATATTTGTGATACATTTGGACAACATTTAACATCAGTAATCACATTCTATTGAACAGCTTATAACTTATTTTAATTAATTTTTTTGTCTTTGAAATTTCTGATACTAATGACAACTGTCATTTTAAAATGTTATCATTTGAGTACTTGCTTAATGATTCCCCAGTAAATTCAGCCCAGATTTTTCTATAAATATTTCAAAAGGCCCATTTCTTAATTGGACTGTTGGGCATTTTGATGTCTAATTTCTTGAGTTCCTTTTATATTCTGGATATCAGTCCTCTGTCAGATGTGGGGTTGGTGAAGACCTTTTCCCATTCTGTAGGCTGTCACTTTCCCTTGTTGACCGTATCCTTTGCTCTACAAAAGCTTCTCAGTTTAAAGAGGTCCCATTGATTGATTGTTTCTCTCAGTGTCTGAGCTACTGGTGTTATATTTAGGAAGTGTTTTCCTATGCCAATGCATTCAAGACTACTTCCTACTTTCTCTTCTAGCAGGTTCAGAGTAGCTGGATTTATGTTGAGGTCCTTGATCCACTTGGACTTAAGTTTTGTGCACGGTGACAGATATGGATCTATTTGCAGCCTTCTACACATTGATATCCAGTTATGCCAGCACCATTTGTTGAAGATGCTTTCTTTTTTCCATTGTACACTTTTGGCTTCTTTGTCAAAAATTATATGTTCATAGGTGTGCGGATTAATGTCAGGGTCTTCAATTAGATTACATTGGTCCACATGACGGTTTTTATGCCAGTACCAAGCTGTTTTTATTGCTGTAGCCCTATACTAGAGCTTGAAGTCAGGGATCGTGATGCCTCCAGAGGTTGTTTTATTATACAGGATTCTTTTGGCTATCCTGGGTTTTTTGTTTTTCCATATGAAGTTGAGTATTATTCTTTCCAGGTCTGTGAAGAATTGTGTTGGTATTTTGATGGGGATTGCATTGATTCTGTAGACTGCTTTTGGTAAGATTGCCATTTTTACTATGTTAATCCTGCCTGTTCACGAGCTTGGGAGATCGTTCCAGAACAGTCCAATTAAGAAATGGGCTATAGAACTAAACAGAGAATTCTCAACAGAGGAAACTCAAATGGCTGAAAGACATTTAAGGAATTGTTCAATATCCCTAATTATCAGGGAAATGCAAATCAAAACAACTCTGAGATACCACCTAATGCCTGTCAGAATGGCTAAGATCAAAAACACTGAACACACCTTGTGCTGGAGAGAATGTGGAGCTAGGGGAACTCTCCTCCACTGCTGGTGGGAATGCAAGCTTGTAAAACCACTTTGGAAATCAATATGGTGCTTTCTTAGAAAATTGGGAATCAATCTCCCCCAAGATCCAGCTATACCACTTAGGCATATACCCAAGGAATGCTCAATCATACCACAAGGGCACTTGCTCAGCTATGTTCATATCAGCATTGTTAGTAATACCCAGAACCTGGAAACAATCTAGATGCCCTTAAACTGAAGAATGAATAAATAAAATGTGGTACATATACACAATGGAATACTACTCAGCAGAGAAAAACAATGACATCATGAGGTTTGCTGGCAAATGAATGGATCTAGAAAAATATCATCCTGGGTGAGGTAACCCAGACTTAGAAAGACAAACATGGTATGTACTCACTCACAGGAGGATACTAGATGTGGAACAAGGAGGACTGGACTGATACAACACCAGGGAGGCTACCTGGAAAACAGGACCCCAAGAAAGACACAGGGATCGCCCAATGACAGAGAAATGGATGAGATCTACATGAACAGCCTGGACGTGAGTGGGGGTGATGAAGGGCAAGGGTGGAGAGAAAGAGATCTTGGGTGAGCTGGAGACCCCAGCTGGATCAAGAACAAAGAGGGAGAACAAGGAATAGGAGACCATGATAAATGAAGACCACATGAGAATAGGAAGAAGCAAGGTGCTAGAGAGGCCCACAGAAATCCACAAAGATATCCCCACAATAGACTGCTGACAATGGTTGAGAGACAGCCCGAACTGACCTACTCTGGTGATAGGATGGCCAAACACCCTAATTGT
>CABHPQ010168169.1:0-40047 GCA_902168405.1 Peromyscus aztecus | reverse complement strand
ACAATGACTAACGGAGTCTAGCTTGAACTATTAATTCAATAACAGTGAAAGGGAGGAGTGGTTACCTAGCAGGGAATGAAATTTTCCATTTTCCATTTTAGACCAACTAGACTTATGGAGTCTGGAGGATGTACATTTGGAAATACTCAGGGGGTAGTAGAACTATGGGCCTGAGTTTAGAAGATCAGATGTAGACTTGAGAATTACCAGAGTATGGGATGGCACCAGGGAGAATGGTTACGCTGCACATGAAGGAATACATGTCAATAAAAGGTGAGACCACAGGTATAAACAGCAACTAGAAAACAGCAATGAATCAGTGAAGACGTGTTTGCTGATGTCTCTAGGGTACAACACAGCATGTAGAGGAAACAGCACATTCAAGGAAAGTTACTGCTAACACAATTCAAGATCACTGCTGGGAAGTAGTTGATAAGAAGACTTGGCTCTGCCAGGGACAAAAGGACAGGACACTTGCCCATGTCACAGTGTGAAGATCCAGAATGGTTAATATAAGCAAACAGGACAGAGAGGCAGTGACAGGAAATAAAGAGGCTCTCTGAGATGAGAAGCCATATACTTGTGTAGACAACAATAATAGAGGATTTATCCCGCATTTCTCAGTTTAAAAAGCAAAAGACGTAATTTTTTATTTTTGTTTTGATTGAAACAAGATAAAAATTTTTGTCAGGAAGTATTGAAAAGACCAAGACCTGAGAATGGTCATAAACATTATTAAAATGCTGGAGTGCAGAAGTCTATGGGGTGTAAAAGGCAAATACAGTAATACATATGGGGTATTGAACATTTTAACAGAAAATATGAGTAAAAGAAGCAGAGGCCTTAATTTGGCTGAAGACTTGTGTAGGTGGAGCTTTCCTGGTCCTGCGTGGCCCACAGTCAGGACAAATCTCTCTTACCTGCCAGTCCCGCAGCCACTCAGACCCAACCAAGTAAACACACAGAGACTTATATTGCTTACAAACTGTATGGCCGTGGCAGGCTTCTTGCTAACTGTTCTTATATCTTAAATTAACCCATTTCTATTAATCTATAAGTTGCCACGTGACTTATGGCTTACTGGTATCTTAACATCTGCTTATCATCGTGGCAGCTGGCAGTGTCTCTCTGCCTCAGCCTTCCGCTTCCCAGAATTCTCCTCTCTCCTTGTCCCACCTATATTTCCTGCCTGGCTACTGGCCAAGCAGCACTTTATTTATCAATCAATCATCCACAGCAGACTTGTGACTTGATGTTTATAAAATAAGTTTGGAGAAGATAAGAGGGGCAACATGTGATGGAAATTAGATGTTTATATTTATTTTCAATTTCTTAGTACTCTCCCACCTTGAAGTGTTCCAGATACTAAACATAAGTCAGATATGAACAAGAACAAAGTGGCTTTCCTGTCTGAAATAAAGAATAATACATTCTAGAATTTGGTATTCTCCTTTCTCTGTATGATGGTCTATAGGAGCAGCTCGATGTCTCTGTGTAATAATTATCCCATGTTCAACAAAGACAACACAAGGATGAATCCCCAGAAGAAGTAAATCAGAAGCAAGACATTTCTTCACTACCTAGATTAGCATTCTGTCCTGGTCATGATGTTGAACCTTTTTTGAAACCACTTTAGTGAAAATACCTTAATGAGGTTACAGTGAGGTTGACTTCACCCAGGCAGAAATGAGTGACCGGGTCAAAGAAGGAAGGTCGAATGAAGACTGCTGACTGCGTGGTTACAGAAAAACACAGTTGTCACTATCATTCATTTTTATTGGTTTCTTTTTATTTGAGAGAGGGTCTTACTATGTAGCTCTGGCTGGTCCAGAACTCTCTTAGTAGACCAGACTGGCTTTGAACTCACAGAGATCCCCTTGTCTCTGCCTCCTGAAGGTGGGATTAAAGGCATGTGTCACAATGCCTGGCTATTACTTGTTTTTTTTATTCAAACTAGTTTTTGTATTTCTGGTAGCTCATAATTTAATAAAATTTCATGACATGAATCTTGCTTCACTCCCACCTGTGAAAAACAATAGAAATCATATATATTATACATCTATATACATGTAATACTTAGAAAATATCTTTTATTCTGATAGGTCGAATCATTAATAAATATGGCACATTAAACCAACTACCAACATAAATGTTTTTCCTGGAGAGGCAGTGTGTGTTTGCTGCTGTGATGGTCTGTTTGCAGAGATGACTGACCACATTAAGTTCCTTTAGGGCAGTGATCTTGTACTCTTTCTATCTTTGAAGTCAGTACTTAATACACTGCTCTAAATATAGATGATGACCAATGGTTTTTCTTAAACATCCATCAGAATGAAAAAAAAAATACCTAAAAAGGGAAATTGCAGTTTGAAATGTTAGTAAAAATCCATTGGTAGAAATAAGAACCTTGCTGACCCAGGGTCCTGTTTTGAAGGTGTGAAGCATATTAACTAATCATGAGTTCCAGTGTGTGATCATTGATATGACATCTTTTCTTTCTTTCTTTCCTTTTTTTTCTTTCAGCATTGAATCAAGTAAGCACACATAACTGGGTGTGGCTGGTTTGGAGTGGTCAGAACGATGACTTACAGCAATGACTGATTGTCTTGGGCGAGAATGCCGTTTCCTTTCATCTCAGTAACTTCACCTTTGTATTCTTCCCTTGACCAGTATTTTCTCAGTAATTCCCTTGCTTTTGAGTGGGAGGGCTTGTTAGACCACAAACTTCCAGACTCCATTTTTGTGTATCCTGATGATAATTCTCAAATTTCTAGACTGAATGTAAACATCTGTGTGCTCTGTTTAAACTGAAACTTACTGAGTGTTGGCAAAGGTTTTATTTTTATTCATGGAGTTGCTTGCAACATTTAAGAGCTATAACAGAGTAATCTAAACTTGATATATATTAGCATGTCTGCCTTGGTCACCTGTATTTTTACTTCTGCCCCTGCCACTTCTATCTTTTCCATCACAGACTTCCCTGGAATGTATTGATTTCTTTTTTTCTGTCTGATAGTTACCTTGTCTCTTCTCTCCTGTGTGCACAGTATGATTCTTCATCATCTCCATCTGTGCCTACCTTGATTCTATATTCTGGCATTATTGCACATATATACTGCAGTGTTGGCAGCATGTTAACAAGACTCTAAGCAATCCCCACAAGAAGTAATACATAGACATGTTTCACATTTCCTTTTACTTATTAATAATAAGTTTGTAGTGCTTACTCTGACAAATATAGTAAGTGCTATCAGAGTGATGACAATATAATTCGGTTCTAAATGATTGCCTTGGTAACCTGCAGCTGAACTGAATATCTATCTGAGTATGTTAATAAAAACTAAATTGGAGATCAAGAACCATGAATATGAGCTTGAATCAAAGGGAAAATTCATGGGATTTCTAAAGACAAGTTCTACTACTTAAGGAAATCTGACTTAGAACAGAGATAATGCCCTCAGTGTACCTGTAGGTAAGAATGGGTTTATTTTTAGTAGGTTATGCATAGACTTTTGAAAGTAAAGTTGTAGAAGGCCAAAATTATGTTGTCTAAATTATAATTGGCAAACATCTCATGAAGGGCATGCCCACAACATAGACTTGGAAGAACATAAAACAATGGACTACTCATACAAAGTTTGTGTGTGTGTGTGTGCACATGCCTGACCACACATTTTGAATTGTCCATTGCTTTAAGTTCTTCCAGGTCTGTGATAAATCCAAGCTATCAGTTACGCTCAAGGCAATAAACAGAAATGAATTGGTTAGGATTGCACTTTCACAGCCAAACTATTTTTAGCTGCTTTAGAATCCCAGCTGAGATTTCGGTCTACCTGGAAGCTAACAGGTTAGCTTGCCAGTTTCATGGCTGCTGGCAGAAGACACAAGGCTCCTATTGCAGACACAAAGGGCCTTATCATTAGCAGCTGTACTTTTCCATGACTCAGTTCTCAAAAAATAGTATAAATAAGATTCAGGTGACATGCTAAAGGCAAGGGGTCTGGGGCTTGGGGACCTCAGTCTTCTGTCATGGTAGTAACACTTTTTGCTTTGTACTCTGAAGATAGCCATTGTTTCTACTAAATTGATCAGTGTGCAGACTGCCTCTGCTTTCCACTGAAAATATCCTTCAGGCATAGACTGACTGCTGGGCATGGTGGTATAATTCTATAATCCAAACATTTTGGAGGGTAAAGCAGAAGGATCATAAATCTGAGGCTAGACTGGACTATATAGGAATGCCAAGGCCAGCACAAGATAAGTGGCAAGACCCAGTCTCAAAAGTCCAACCAAACAAATAAATAAAACCTCTCAAATCAAAAGCAAAGCAAAACAACCCCTCTAAACGCACGAACAACAAAAACCATAGATACCACCTTATGCCTGTCAGAATGACTAAGATCAAAAACACAATCTAGAAAGGTTTCAAAAAGCATCTCTACCCACATGTGAGGGAATGAAGCCATGGAAAATTATCTTCCAGTACCATTGCTCTCTCTTCTGCCTCACACTGGCTTTTGCTAATTGTCCCATGAGGAGGAAACTTGCTTGAGCACTCTGGCTAATATGACTCTAAAAGCTAGGATGAAGTCTACACACTGAGGCCTGTAGCACATTCAGCTAAATTTCCTATGAACAGAACTGTAGGTAGCAACGAGGCCAACCTGGGAATTCCACACAGTTCAGATTTGCCATCTCCTCTCATGTGAGGCATGTTACTAGCATCCACGTGCTTTGTGGTTGCAGAAAACATGTGACATCTTCTTCCTGTATTTGTGAATTATAAAAACACTTATGTGCCTTTCCGTAGCGGTGAGCTGTCAATATGGGTGACTTTTGCAGCTTAAGGAGGAATGATTTGTTTTAGTTGCAGTTAAAGGCTTAGAGCCCATCACTGTGGAGAAAGCACGGAGGCAGGAGCATGGAGCAGCTGGTCACATTGCATCAGTAGCCAGGAAGTAGAAGAGATAAACGGTGGTACTCAGTGTGCTTTCTCTTTTTAGTTCAGCCCAGTACAATAGTCCATGAACATTTCCCACTTATACTTAGGGTGGGTCTTCCCACCTCAATTATCCTAATCTAAAAAATCCCTTACAGACAATGTCTAGAGGCTTGTCTTCTGGGTAATTCTAAATTCTGACAAGTTGATATCACTGTCAAATGCTTAGTCACTGGTGTTAAAAAATTAAAAACCTGACTCAAGAACAAACTTTCAGTATTTTCTAATTTAAATGATATAATGCCCCTGGCATAGTTAATACCAAGCTAATGTGATGTTTTTGAACACGACTTTGAGAAGAGATGCATTTAATGGACTATTGTCAACAAGTGTGATGGGGCTCAGCATACCACTGAGTACATGAGCATAACACCAGGGCAAAAATGTCACCTAGATATCCCCCTGCTCAAGTCATGTTTTGCTTAGGCTATTTATGTGGTCGGAGAAGGTCACTTCACATTTTAACAGAGCAGTGATCATAAGGTGGCTTCACAGGGGTGCAGGACATTTTAAGACTGCTTGAAATGTTTCTTTTGGTGTAAGTGTCTAGCTAAATGTCTGTACTTAAGCCGTGGTAGCAAATATCCAGGCTAACATTCCTTTAACTTGACTTTCCTCACCGTTCAGAAAACTCAAAATGGTTCTGAGAGCCTTGCTTGCTTCATTTGTTCTTAGCGACCCCCAGCACACTATCATGAACCGTTCACAGCATGCCTCTGCACACTCTAACTTCTGGCCTGTTCCCTATCTCTTCCTCCGCTGACCTTTCCCCTCCTTTCCTGTCTTCACCTTTGTCTCTCCCATCCAGTGGTACTCCTCTGCTCACAGCTGGTGATTGCCGCGATTAGAAGTCATGCTTGCTCCCACTTTGCACCTGCTGTCCTGGCTCTGCAGGAAATAATCTGATCTTTCCAAGCTCCCGGGTACTCTCCTAACTGCTGACTGGTCCATCCGGGTTGAAGTTCACACTGTTTTCATTAGCTTTATGAAAATAAGCCAAACTCTGCTCAAATCATGGACATCTTCTATAAGATCTCTGACCAAATGTTTTTAGGTTTTCACCTTGTTGAGTAGTGCAACTACAAACACTGAATCCTGTTACACGTTTGTAGTATAGTTTAAAAACTATCTTAATAAACATCTAGACCTTCAATTTGAAATATGTTGTCCATCAGATTAAATATATAGATAAAAATCTATGAATACTGTATTACTTTTATGAGATATGGAGAATTGTTTAGTACCAAACTATGCAAGAAAAACTTGGATTCTATATGAAGGTGTGTGACAAATACTGTTTTTTTTTCTGAATGAAATAGATATTTTATAAGAGAAAACCATAAATATTTGAAAATATATGACCTTAAAACTAATGAATACAGTTTGGTGCTTATAATATTAATGGGAAAAATATAGCTCAAGGACTGATATGAAAGTCAGTGTTAGCTAGACATGACAGGGAAGAGAGGTAGGTGTATCTCTGGAAGTTAGAGGCCAGCCTGGTCTACAAATTGAGTTCCCGGACAGCCATGGGTATGTATGGAGAGTCGGTCTTTAAAAAAATAAAGAAACAAAACAAACAAACAAAAACAAATCAATAGCATCAAAAAGAGAAAAGTCAATGGTTAAAATCTTCTTCTCTCTCTCTCTCTATATATAGTCCCTTTTTTCTAAAAAATTTATTTTATTTATTATTTTATGTTCACTTATTTAGATTCTACAATCATGTATTTTTTTCCTTATAAGTTGGGTGAATTACAGAGAATTGTACAAACACATGACATCTTCACTTTTTTTGTTGTTTGCTAAATCACCTGGCTTAGACTATGACACAGTAAACCATAGCCTTAGTGCACATTCCAGATGCTTTGACTCTGGTCAGAAGACAGCAAGCATGTGTTGTCGTTGGAATACAGTCTCAGTGTGTTCAGCAGCATGGGAATTCCTGGGGACTGTCTAGGAATCAGAAGTTGTTGAATGTCAGAATGCATTAAATCCTTAGAGATTAAAAAATACATCTTTTAAACAAAAGAAACTGTGCTCCTGGTGGGGCGAAAGTAATATGATTAGTTTCATACAATTGGTTAACAATGATAGCAGAACTACAATTAACACTTCCCTGTATCAAATTTAACACTCCCCCCTCCCCATAACTGATGCTATTAGTTTAGCTTGATAGGGAAAATAAATCAGAATCACAGATTTTAAAAAGGAAAGTTGATGTTCTTTAGGAAAAGACAAGATAATATCATGAGGGAATGTGGAGTTAATTCATTCTGAATTGTCTGAGGAAACCGAACCTCCAAGCATTGTGTAGAGACAGGTCACCAGGTTAAAATGTGAGCCACGGATTTTAAAAACTCAGAGTGCTTTATGACCAACAGAATCAGAAATTACACAGATCAGATAAAGATAATCAAATCTCATACCACAGTGCATAAATGGATTGCCCCGGGGATCCGGCTCCTCCTTCTCTTTCTCCCTCCCTCTCCCTTATGAAGTCATTTCTTGGCCCTTAGAGCTGTTTTCAGGATTGATTGAAAGTGCTGCTGCCAGAGTCCCATCCCATTTGGCGCAAGGAAGGGAACAAAGCCCCCAACAACTCCATTGCTTTTACAGGGACCCGACTCCCACTGTCTCTTCCTTTCCTGGCCGTGGATCATGACAGATTGTAGTATCAGATGCTGCACAGAAGTCTTGCTAACAGCTTCAAAAGATGATCATTGCTTGCTCACTCCGTCAGATTTCTCTCTGTACTAGAAAGCTTACATCTACACTGCCAGGTCTGGACGGATGCTTCGAGCCCTATCCTCACAGGTGTCTAGTTGCCTCTGGCTGGAGCGCAGCTGTTGACTTCCCAGAAAATTGGGACTGCTGATTTCTGTAGAAGTACTAACTTGTTTCACAGGAGGCTGGACCACTTTAGTCCCTCTGAAACTTCCCTTTGCAATTCATTCATACTTGAGTGTGATCTGCAAACAAAAATCACTTTTTGAAAAATCTCGTAAATAATACATATGTAAGAAATCAAGCTCAGGGGAGGGTGCTTCCGTAGTAGGAAGACATACATATGTACTTGGCACAGGAATTTGGAGTTTGAGTGCTGGTTTAGTTCAGTGCTCATCAGCCTGTTTTTACTCAGTGTCACCTCTCCTGTGGCCTCACCTATGTCACAGTCTGTGGGTGTCAATATTTAAGTGAGAGTCTTTCTGACTCATACTACGTACTGCTGCGCAAATGGGAGTGTTTAGTTTTGCTCCTCGAATAACAAGGGGAAACTAAAGAAGACTGGCATCACAAACAACAGACTGGAGAAAAAAAAATATCAGTTTCAGTTTGCCTCTGAAAGATTCTGGATTCAATTGTCCTAGCTCTCTGTACCACTGCTGTGTGGTGAGGATTTATAACTTTTCATTTTCAAGACTTATTCATCCTCCTGGCCTGTGTTAAGGGGAGGTTTTTGGTGGTGTTCACTGAATTTCCAGTGTCAAAAAGAGTCTCCATTTTTTTTCATATCACAGTCTTGTTCACCGTTATTAAGTTCACAGTATATGAATAAGCAGAGTATATGAATCTAGAGTGAGAGAATGTTGAATCACAATGATGGAAGCCTAGTTCTTGCACTGCCCCTGAAGAGTCGTCAATAACAAGATTGATAGTGTTGGTGTTCTGGAAAATGATGACAGCAACAACCATGACAGCGAGGGTAATCATAATTACTCTGGGTCAGACACCAATAGAGTGTTTTGCACGCATCAACACCTTAAACCTTCCCACCAACTTTGTGTTCCAATTATCGTCATTTTTACAAATGAATAACAAGACATTGGAAGAAATGCTATCAAGAACAGGGATTTAATCCTGTCAGACTCATTCCTAAGCAAATGTGTTTCCTGTGTTGCCTGAACACATTTGTACTTTGATTATTTTATTTTTTTAAAAAATGTATTGGTGTAGATTCCTCCAAAGAGCTCTTCCAACCCTGTTTTCTTGTAGATTCAGTTCATTCATGCACTGTTGTAGAATACAGAACTCAGAAGGCTTCTCTTTGGCACTCCATGCTGCTTCAGTAGAAGAGTATGTCATCTTATGAGAATTCTTCAACATATACCTAGCAATTGGTTTCTGGAACACTTCTTACTTAATGTTTATCCTTTGCTGCTTCTATTCTTGGGGGAATACACAATTACTCAAAGAGAATACTTTTTCAAAATTAAACAAAATGTGTTTGGTAAATTAAAACTGCTCTTTTAAAATGTGGGTGATTGGGAGTTAGACAGATGGCTCAGATGTTAAAAGCAGATACTGTTGTTGCAAAGAGTCCAGGTCCCAGTACCCATGTCCCATAGCTCACAAATGTCTGTAGCTCCAGCTCCAGGAAATCTAACATCTTTTTTGAACTCTGAATGTACCTGTACTCACATGCACATATCACATATCCGCACGCGTGCGTGCGCGCGCGCGCGCGCGCGCGCACACACACACACATAATTAAAAATAAAAAAGTAAAAAATTCAATAAATCTAAACTGTAGGTGGTAGTATTCATAACTTCAAGAATCAGAGGAAGGTGGGACAGCAGGTATTAGTGACAGCATAAAGAATCCTTTAAAATGTTCTGCTTGCTTCACCAGCAATGAAAGAGGAAAGTAAGGGGCCTGAGAGATGGCTCAGAGATTAAGAGCACTTATTTTTGTAGAGGACTCGGGTTTAATTCCCAGCATATACATGGTGGTGGCTTAGAGCCATTCAAAGATCCAGTAACAGGGATCTGATGCCCTCTTTGGAACTCTGGGAGTACTAGGCATGTAAGTGGTGCATATGTTCCATTCAGACAAAACATTCAGACACATTTTTTTTAAAGATGAGAAAAGTTGGTTGACCAATGAAATAATCACACTCTGGACATGAAAGCAATAATAGGGTTGAGTGGAAGATCAGTGAATACCTGTTCCTGTAGCATCAGTTTACAAGGAAAAAAAATCATTCTAAAAAAAGTGTACCAGGGAAAGATCATAGGCTTTCTTTAGATGCGCCCACGTGTAAATCCCTATGTCGCTAAGTGTTAGCTATTTTTTTCTTTTGAAAAATTTATTATCATTAGCTTCTTGGAGGCACTTTCTAACATGAAAGGAGTCCAAGTTGGTTATTCCTGACTCAGAGTACTTGGGATGAAAATGGTTTAAACACAGAATGTTTTTATTTTATTTTTTTGAGACAGGATTCTCTGTGTAGTCCTGGCTGTCCCAGAACTTTCTATGTAGACCAGGCTGGCCTTGAACTCACAGAGATCCTCCTGCCTTTGTCTCCCAAGTGCTGAGATTAGAGGAGTATGTCACCACACCCAGCACAGAATATTTTTTTAAAAATTGGAATACTCTTGTACACATCATGATGTATTTTGGGAAGTGAGGCCTGAGTCTCACTGGGATCTCACTAAAAACTCAACGTTCCCCTACCTTCCACACTCAGCACAGGTCTCTGTACTCACTGGAGACTCTGATGCACTGTAAAGAGGATTGCAAGAACATCCTGTCTGAGGTTCCTGCTCACGGGATCTTTTACCTCGGGGTCCCACTGTGAAAATCTGTGAACATTATGTCCTGGGAGGGAGGGAAAGAACTAGGGAGCTTTTATAACCTCAAACAATAAAAACAACATCAAACCCTATTGCTTTTCGGGATTCTTTAATTCTCCATTTTCTGACTCATCCTCTGTGTTTAAAAACACAGGAAACAATGCCATCACCATTTGTGATTGCCACACCTTAAAAGACGCGTGAAACTCTTCTCTTTATTAATTACTAGTATTTAATTTAAAGAGTCTAACTTTGCCCAATTAGCTAAGGAGGCAGGGGAGTCTTGCTTACTGCTTTCCTTCAACTGTCTAAGAGGTATTTTGATTATCTCTGATATCCAGACATGGCCAATGCTTTGCTTTCTCCTATGAATAAGTCATCTGACTTACCCATTGTAACTCTTCTCTTATTACTTCAGTATTTCTGTCTCAGCCGAAGCTGACAATCATTTTTCTAAGTATCTCCAGGCAATGAAGCCAGTGCTGTCATTCTGCCAGTTCTGCCCTCCCTGTCCTTGGCTTTCCACTCTGGCTATGGTTTGGATGTTCTTTCGTCTTCCTCGGGTTTCTGTGATGGAACCTTGGTCCTCTACGTGGCGAGCTGAAAACTTTCGGAAGTGTAGCCTGATGGAGAGGGATGAGTGTCTTTGGAGGTCCTGCCCTCCAAAGAGACTAAAGGTGGTCTTGTACAGTGAGTTAATTCCCCTAAGAGTGGGCTGTTATAAACCAGCAAGAGAGGCTATTTCTTGACCTCTGGCTTACTGCCTCATCATGGGATTTTCCCTCATGCATGCCATGCAGATGTCCCTGTCATGATACTTCCTGCCCAGTTGAGATACAGTGAGGAGGGCCCTCAAGGGAAGATGAATCACTGGGCTTCTGTCTCAAACTTGCACTCTCAAAAGTTGTGAACTACACAAACATTTTCAAATAAAATACCCAGTCTCAGGTATTTTATCATAGTAATTAAAAATGGACTAACAACTTTTTTTTTAAATGTCAGGTAACTTTCTTGTCTCATATGTCTTTTCTATTTGTGCATAAGCAATATTAAATTTCAGGTGTCATCTTGGAATGTCTGACTTCAGCCGTGTTGGCTGTTTAATCAAGTCAATCCTGTTCTCCTAAACCTTTCAGTCCTGTCCTCCTCTCTAGCACCATAGGCTTGTTGTCAAGTCATTCACAAAGTGGGACAGCTATTTGTGATCTGAACATACATGGTCTTTAGATTCAGCTGCCCAGTGTTAACAGGAAAAACAGTGTGCTTCTCTTTGTCTTCTGCTCAGAGCTAAAAGTTTGGAGTATCCTTTCACTGCCCACTAAAATAATGCACAACGTCTTTTCAAGATTGAAGACAAAAAAAGCATTTGCCTTATCTAGACTGCCTACCTCAGTGGTTCTCAACCTTCCTAACACTGTGACCCCTTAATACAGTTCCTCATATTGTGGTGACTCCCCAACCATAAAATTATTTTTGTTGCTACTTCATAACTGTAATTTTGTTACTGTTATGAATTGTAATGGAAATACCCAATATACAGGATATCTGATATGTGACTCCCAGAGGGATCATGACCCACAGGTTGAGAACCCCTAGCCTACCTTGCTCTCACATGACCCCCCTCTAAGTTTTCACTCCAGTTAATTGGAGCTTTTCCTGTTAGCACTCCCCTTTCCATATGCTGGGCCCACAAGGGCCTTGAGACCTTAACACATATCACTTGTTCTCAGGAAAAGCATCTGGATGGTATTCAGTGCTCTGTGCAGTTTCTCAAGTAGTTCTGAAGGCATTATTCCATGGGAGAGAGAGAAGACTGCATTTCCCCGACTCCTCGCATGAGATTAACTGGTTTACAAAGATCACATGACTCTCAATGGCCCCCAAATTTGCAGCCATGAAAAAACTACATTTGTCAGTTCAGAACACTGCCTTTTGAATATTTTCTCATACACCATGACCCTTCCTCTTATTGGTCAATGCTCATTAAATTCTTAAGGTT
Source organism: Peromyscus aztecus (assembly GCA_902168405.1). Lineage (NCBI taxonomy): Eukaryota > Metazoa > Chordata > Mammalia > Rodentia > Cricetidae > Peromyscus > Peromyscus aztecus. The sequence goes on along the minus strand of CABHPQ010168169.1, from coordinate 27,472 downwards.
TGTTATGGTTACAAAAAGCTCATGAAGAAATTTCATATGTGTGAAATGGATGTTCAATGCTTAAGTCATTTTGATTTATGAATAGTATTATCACTTCTATTGGACAGGGAATCAAAACATGAGTGTGGCATGGTCACAGGGAGCATAAAAGTCATACCCTATTACTTCCTATAAAATATTTTTAAAATGTGTATTATTATTATTACTTTAATATACATATTATTGTATGTGTAAGTGTGTGGGCGTGGGGTTATGTGGATGTGAATGTAGTTGCTTGTAGTAGTCAGAGGTGTCAGATCCTCTGAAAGTGGAGTTACAGGCTGTTATGAGCTGCTTGACCTGGTTGATGAGAACCGAACTTGGTTCTCTGCAAGAGCAGTTCACGTTCATAACCATTGAGCCATCTCTCCAGCTCTCTCATAATAATGTTTTGACACTCAAGTTATTTTTATTGAATGAGTGAATCCTTTTCTGTTTGAGCAGGTCAAAGTTTTCTATTTCTAACACGTTCAGAGCAGGGATTCACTTTTGTCTTTATTATTATTATTTAGATTAAAAACACCTAGATTTTAAAGAGGGCACATTTACTAAAACAGCTTTTATTTTCTCCCTAGTGATTCATCAATAGAATGAACAGAATGTAGAATAGATGGACTTAACAGTGCCTAGGGGTCCTGTCTCTTGTCAGATGCCTTTTAATTTTAGGATGGGGAATATTACTTGACGTTTTGCTCTCTCATCAGTTCTCAGTTATTAAATATTTTCTGAGAACAAGGTGTGGTTTCTTAGTTTTCTCTGAAAGATGGAAGAGACTTGGATCACTAAGGAAAGTATTATTCCACTGTCATTAACCCCAAGGTTGACAAACAAAAACTCCAGTTGGCCATCTCTTGTGACCTTACATGATCTTTCTTTAGCTGTCATGCTACTTTTCCATTGCGAAGTTATCTCTCCTTGGCTTGAGCCTGCTCATATGACACAATTGTGCATGACAAGCCAAGAGCAAACAATACCAAATACTTAATAGTAGTTCCTTACAATCTCATGAAAAATACTAGACTGAAAGTTCTTCTTCACATACCCAATGTCAAGTATATATATTATGTAACTTTTAAATAAATTACATCCACATTAAATTAGATATTTTAAAACTATTTCCCTATAATTATCACTGACTTGATTTGCCCAGTTCTACTGCCTGAAAAACACTTCCTAAATACTTATTCAAGGAGAATAACCATATTTAGCTCTGGCTATCTCATTGTAGATGGAATGTTTACAGTAAAGAACATACCTGGTAAGAAACGGAAGGAATTCTTAGCCATATGTCTTCCAAGAGAGTTTCTACACTTGTTTCATGTAAGAATATACATTATTTAAGTGGTTTTTTTTCCAGCTTCCTAAGATTCTAAATAGTATGTCTGGGGTGAGAATAGAGCTCTCTCTCTCTCTCTTTCTCTTTCTCCTCCCTCTTGTTCTTCCTCTCTCTATCATCCATCTCAGATGATTTTCTGATTGGTTAAGATTTTGAGTTCCAGTTTTATAAAAGTGCCACTACTTTTTCTGGCTTCTTGTTTCCTTTCCAGCATTGTGTGTCTCTTAATAAGGGATGTGTTGCTCTCAGTGTGTTCTGCACAGACGCTGGAGAGACAAAACAGAATCCCTTTATTTAACAGTTATTTGAGCATCAGTGCTGGGTGCCAGGCATTCAGAATTTTAAATAATTACTCCTCTAGCCTGTTTCCCAATCCCATATTTTTATTGGATTGAGTTTTGGAATTAAGAGCTTCTGAATTATTAACAAACATGACGAAGTCATATTCCTTCAATTTCACGAGTCTTATCAAGAATCTGTGTAAGAAAGGGGCTATATTACACTCATCAGCTTACATTATGATGTGTAAGTGCAGATTAGTAACAGTAGACATTTCCATGTGACAAGTATACAAAAGGGTGTGATTTATTTAAGAATACATACTGACCAAAAAGTTATAAGACATCATGGCAGTAGAGTTCATATGGAATTAGATTAATAAGAAAAGTTTCAGTAGCCGTTCCCCATGGTCACTGCCAACCAAGAGCCAGATGTGTGAATTGCAATGAATGCAGAAACTCATGGCTACACAGGATGCCAAAAATAAACTGTTCTGTTCTAAATCAGACACTTACATCACATCCTATAAGGCCCAAAGAACATTGCAAAAGAGGGAGTGGGAAGTATGCAAGAACCAGAAGGTAGGGGGATAAAAGGCTAGAGATGCCATCCTCTAGATTGGACACAATGATTTCAATCATGAATTCAGAACCAGTTACCTTCACTGGGCCACACAAGACTGGCTCTGTTAGTCATGGAAGTGAGAGAGGCTTATGGGGTCTGTTTTAGTTAGGGTTTCTATTGCTGTGAAGAGACACCATGACCATGACAACTCTTAGAAAGGAAAACATTTAATTGGTGTGGCTTACAGTTCAGAGGTTCTGTCCATTATGGTAACGGTGGGACATGGCAGTGTGCAGGCAAACATGGTGCTGGAGAAGGAGCTGAGAATTCTACATCTTTGATCTGCAGGGAAGAGGAAGTTAACTAAGACACTGGTTATGGCTTTAGCATTATGGGGGGAGGAAATCAAAGCTCACCCCTACAGTTTCACACTTCCTCCAACAAGGCCATACCTACTCCAACAAAGCCACACCACCTAATAGTACCACTTGTTAAGAGCTCATGGCGGGGGGGTGGGGGGCAATTATATTCAAACTATCACAGGGTCCTACCACTTACTTGCTAAAATGTTGACTGTTTGTAGCTTCTGGAAGAGGAGGAGGAGACATTATCTTTAGTTGCGCATCAGTTGGTGAGTCTACCAGACTCCAGGATATAACTCTATCCCATGGAACCACAGAGGACCCATGTTAAATGCAGTGGCTTACAAGACAAAAATGAATAAAAGACATTTGTAGAGAATGGTGGGGGGGAAAGGGTAGCAGGGAGAATAGAGAGGTTGGGGGTAAAGGAGTAGAAGGGGGATGAGAAAGAGTGAGGTTAAAGACATGGAATGGAGATGAGAGAGAGAGTGGGGCCAAAGGGACAGCAGGGAGTGTGAACAGATGAGTGTCTGAGTGCTCAGGATGCATTACATACACATGCGTAAAATTCTCAAAAAATAAATTTGATCAATAAAAAGGGAAAGACTGCACCAAAAGATTTTGACGGGTAACGTGTGTTGAGTTGAGGCTCATATTATAGAACTGATTAAAAAAAAAAAGAACTTAAGAAAACATAGTTGAGCCTGAAAAAATATGGGACATGTTGAACAAACACTGTGGAGTTCAGCTTGTTGGAGTGTGAGGCAGAGACAGCATAGAGCGTGGGCGTGGATGGGTGCAGCATCACCATAGTCCAGGACTCTTCAGATAATAAAATACGAAGGGACTGACAGAGAAGGAATGGCGAAGAGACTAATCAACACCCAAACAAGCAGAAGCATCGTGTGCCAGAGCTTGATAGCACGTGCTTAAAAGTAGCTGTGTTGTGAGTTTTAGATGGAGGAGTCAGAAGTGGCAGTGCAGGACAGAGAGAATATTTATATCAACCCTGACATAGAACAAGTCTTCTACTGATGGACAAGCCAACTACGGATTTGATGAAAAATAAAAACTTTTTATGTCTTCTATTTCCCTTCAGAAAAGAGTAGGCCTTCCAGGGATTTCCACCAAACATGGCATAACAAGATACAATAAGACTAGGCACAAACCCTAATATCAAGACTGGGAGAGGCAACCCAGTAGGAGGGAAAGGGTCCCAAAAGCAGACAAAAGAGCTAGAGACAGCCCCCCACTCTCACTGTTAGGAGTCCTACAGAAATACCAAGTTAACAACCATAACATATATGCAGAGAGCCTAGGTCAGACCCGTGCAGGTTCCATGAATGCTGCTTCAGTCTCTGTGAGTCCCTATCAGCCCTGGGTAGTTGATTCTGTTCTCCTGGTGACCTCAACCACTCTGGCTCCTACAATCCCCTCCCCACTTGTATGGGGTGGGGTGGAGTGGGGAGGCTGGAAGGAGTGGAGGGAGGGAAAACTGCAGTCAGGATGTATTAAAAACAAATAAACTGGTTATTGTTCTTTGATGGGCAGAGTAAACATTCTAAACACACCATCTCATTGAGAGAGACTAGGCTGTGGTGGCAATTAGACACTTCTCTCATGAGTCGTCAGAAACGTAGATATTTCTGCTCATTGGTTTGTTCATTGATTCATTCACTCTCCTGCTACCGCCCCCCCCCCCCCCCCCCCCCCCCGCCTCCCCCCCCAAGGAAAACCTTTAACAAGCACCTTCTCTGTGGAGGAGACTGCACAAGACTCTGTTGGAGATGATGTCAGATGGGAGTGAGGAGAGGGATTGCTGCCAAGACTTCTGAGGTGTTTAGCTTGGGTGAATGGTGGGATCCTTTAACCAAGACAAAAATAGCAGTTAAGAGTAGCGGGGGCAATTGTGTTTGTTTGACAAATTAGAGAGTTCTGTTGTAAACCTCTGAAGATTAAGGAAATTACAGACTATACAAACAAGCTGTCTGGTAGGCAGTTGTGGAAGTTTGTTCAGAGCTCAGGGGAAGATTAGGAGGTGAGGGTTTCTGTGCCAGAAACCCTGGAACAATTTTCTCTCAAATCCTTGCTATCCAGGGTCTTCCTTTTATGTTTAACTCAACAGAAATGTTAATTCCTTAGTGTCGTTTTCTTCTTCCTTATTCTCCCTTTTTGTGCCTTGGTTTTTATTTATTTATTTCTTTTTGCCATGTAGTTTTATCTGTGTGTATGTGTTCTCACACCCATGTATTTGTGTGCCTGTGTGGAAGGCAGACATCGATTTCAGTTGTCTTCTGTCTTCCTCAATTGCTGTCTACTGTTATGGATTGACTCGACTATCAGGCCAGCAAGCCCTAGAGATCCTTCTCTCTGCCTTCCAGCATTGGGATTACAGACATGTACTATCACAACAGACTTTAAAAAGTGGGTATTGAGGGAGGCAGAGGCAGGTGGATCTCTGTGAGTTCAAGGCCAGCCTGGTCTCCAAAGCGAGTTCCAGGAATAGGCGCAAAGCTACACAGAGAAACTCTGTCTTAAAAAACAAAAACAAACAAACAAAAAAAGTGGGTACTGGGGATACAAACCCAGGTCCCTATGCCTGTGCAGCAAACATTTTACCATTGGGAGCCACCTCCCAACCCTTCTATTATCATTTGATCTTTGTTTATGTGTTTCTTTGTTTGGTGTATTCACATATTTAGCCTATGGTTCTAGCCTGTGCAACTGTAAGTTAAAACATAGTAACGACTTTGATTGTCTTGCCTTAACTGAATAATATAAATTCTGGGAACAAGTCTATAGGCAATTAATGGATGAAATAAACATTTGAGAGGTTGTCGTACCTTGATGACAGTCAAGCCTGGAATAATAATGGCATTCCTTAGTGTAACAAAGGGGACAAATGAAGGACTATGGGGACATCCCAACACCACAGGAAGAAAAGAGAATTGCTAAGGAGTATTCCAGAGAACAAACAGGCAGAAAGTGCTTCAGTATTCATTTGTATGCGTCTGAACACAAACACACACACATCATATATAATATAGATATATGTGTAATTACATTGCATATACATATATACTGATGTATATATATGTATATGTAATTACATCACATATAGTCAATATTACCCATATACAGTCTCAATTCTTGATCTTTACTTATATGTTATTTCTGTCATCTTTCTAATCAACTTTGTGTGTGAACTACAGACATCGAGCACATTTCACTGTACATTCAAAAGTTTTCCTTTGCGTTTGGAACCACCATTTATTTAGTTTGAAGTAGCTGTCTTACTTTTATTATATCAATGTTCAATGTGTATGTGTTAAGGGGGGGGGCAGGGAGGGAGAGTGCATATGTGTTCTTTTAGGATAAAGGAGAGCTTGAGTCAATGAAACTGTTTCATGTGTTCTATGGAGGTCTACATGAGAGAGCCCAGAAAATACAGAGAGCAAAGGACCTAAAGAACTGATTAGAAGATCTAAATGTCGCCAGGAATGACCCACAGAGTGAATAATTTGTTTCCCTAGGAACATATGGAATCCACTGACTTCAGGAAATATTTTCAGAGTGCACACATATTTCTTCAAGACATTAACATCCCAGGGGAAGAGGAGGGATAGAAACATGACAAGGAGTAATTTAAAGTGGCAGGCACTGCGGCGTTCTTTCCCTGCATTGGAAACCTGATATTTGATACAAATGTAGATGATTTTCTTATGATTGCTATAAAGTTGATACTGTTCTTTCCAAAAATTCTCTAAGATTTATTTTTTCCTCCTCCTTTGTGGAATTTTGTTGTTTTTTTGAAAGGCTTGGGTTGTGGGTACAGAGAAATCAAAACATTGCACATTGTTTCATATCATGCAACCACAAAAAAAAAAAAAATGCAAGCGCTGGGACTCTGATTCACAGAGGAGTATTGCCTATTAGTTACGGTATGGTTCAGTGGGAAAATGGAGTCCAAAATTAAATTATATTTCACTAGACTGTAACACAATCAAACCTTGATTTTCTTGCACTGGTTATGTTATTTCCCCTTTTAATTTTAATCTTTTCAGCATCTCTCAGAAGATTATAACACCTCAGGAGACTTACATGCAGGCCTTTGATGCAGACAGCACAGGTTTGAGGTTCATTTTGCCACTAATAAGAGATGTGCATTTTTTGAAAGTTACTAAAATTCTTTGCGTTTCAACTTCTTCACCTAGAAAAGAGAACTATTGCTGCTCACCCTAGAAAAACATTGAGGATTCAATCACACAGCAGCATGAGTGAATAGACTTTCTCTTTCTTTGTCTCTGATAGTTTTTAAAACTGCAAAGTATTGCTGAGCATCTCCAGGATTCTCTACAAACCCTTGACTAAATCATCCACAGGGAGCTAACCTTGTAAAGGGATACTTAGCAAAGTTCAAACTGACTTAATGCATAAACAATCTTCTACTGAAACTGATGAGTGCTACCCTACAGAAAGATGGTTCCTCTGCTTAAAAACATAGACTTCGTTTGAGGATACAGAATTTTACAGCAATGGCCTTTTTCATAATGACCCATAATAAGAAACATATCTTAACTTGCAGCCTCATCTTTCATTTATATATGCATGCATTATATTACATGTAAACACCCATATGTTTAAGCACCTGTATTTATACCTATCTGTTTATCTATCTGTTTATCTATCTATCTATCTATCTATCTATCAATCTACCTACCTACCTATCTATCTGTCTATCTATCTATCTATCTATCTATCTATCTATCTATCTATCTATCTATCTATCTATCTCGTATACATGTATACATATGTGAAACGATCATTTCATAAAATTACGCTTGTATGTCTTTATGGGGAGTACCTTAGTTTTTTTTCTCACCTTGTTTGCTTTGTTTTATCATTTATCAATTCTTATTATGATCTAATAATTTGGTTTTAAGATGCATTAATTAATTAATAAATCTACAAATGAAACTTATTTTACAGCTAGAATTTTTCTTTATTTCAGATATGAAGTATCTGCATCATGACATTTTTCTGATTATGCTAGCTCAAATAGCATCTTAGTAAGCTTCACATTTATGAGATTTTTGTTGATCATCTTATAAAAAATCCACCAAATTATTTAAACTAATCAAAGGTCAAAATTTCCTGTTCCAAATTTAGGCAAATCTTGACTCACTTACTTCTGATGATTTCTCATACCATTTATAAGAAAATTGACCCATTGGCTACTTTAGATTGATGGGGGTTTTTGTCTGAAAAATGTCCAATCTGTGCTGCTTGTATGTACATGAGTATGGGGCTGTCTATTGGAGAATGAACAACCATAAAGAAAATCAATCATTGTCCCTCTTTCCTTAAACTGTTAGCAAGTATATCTCTCCAGCTAGGAACCTGTCCTTCTGAGCCTCTCCCTAATCGATGGAGGAATGCTGATTAGCTTTATCTGGGGGTCTTCTTCAGGTAATCATAGCTGCTGTGAGTTCATGTGTGCAACATGTATGTCAGGCATGGAAGACAGCATTTCTGAGCACTCTTCTCCATGCCATCTTCCATGATGTTCCCTGAGCCTTGAAGGGGTTGACATAGATTTCCCAATAATGACTGGACATTTAGCAGTTACTTATTCTATGCATTTTGACCAATTATATGTCTGTACGTTGTATGTCTACACAAAAAGAAGTTTCTCTGACCAAGGTTGAAAGGAACTCAGGTATATGGCTGTAAATGTATTTAGACCATAGTTTGACATGACCATTTGTCAATGTAGCAATAGTAGGTTCCTCTAAGGCCTATAATCTCCCCAGCCATAGGCTTTTGACCAAGTTTACAGGAGCAGGCATGAATTCACCCTACCCCCTGTCCCACTGAGCGCGTTTCGGGTCCAGTCAGAGAATGGTTGATTACCCCGTAACAGTCATGCCACTATATAATTTGTTGGCACAACTTGCCTCGCAGGTTGGCATTGCAGCATGTAGAGCCCAGTGTTGGGTAAGACCACTCATGTGTTTTTCCCCTTGCGGCTTTCATAGCACCTTCCTATGGTGAAGGAAGCTTCACCGGTGATTCAATTGATTACTCTATGTACTGAAACCAAAGTGTGTGGTGCCTTCAGCATATGTGGTACTAGAAAAAGACTTAAACATGGATATTGAATCCTGTTACTCACATATTAAAAGACGTAAAAGTGTGCCAGAACACTTTCAAAGTTAAGCAAGGAAATAGAGTTTTCAGTCACTAATGAGCAATCAGTCAATAAGCAGAACTCTAAGGCAAAGCTCAGTAAGCTGTCACTTTATTGAATGCAGTACCTATAATTATTGTTACATAAATATAATAATTAGCCTAGCAATAAAGTTCTACAGTGGCAAAAAAAAGCATTTAATTATTTAAAAAGGAAAACAATAAAATTACTAATGATTCACTTTCCCATTCAAGAGCTGCTAAAGGTTCTGTGTCAGCTGAGGAGGAAACATTTTTAGACAGAGTCACAAGTTGTGCCAACAAATTATATAGTGGCATGACTGCTATGGGGTATCAATGTATCACAGGAAAGTATACCAACCCTGTCTTTCACGCACTTGATTTAAACTGATGCTATGTAAGATGTTGAGTTCTCAGATTCTATCATTGCCCCCACATTCTCCTTTGTAGAAGGCTCAAAATGTCCCATCCCTACTTAGTTGAGGAACTTTTGACAGCTGGGGACTGGGGAAGGGATAATCATTTGCCTTTGGGATTGTGGCCCCTGAAAGGTTGTTTATGCTCCAATTTGTGCCCTCACACTCATGCATACATAAGTAGCACTATCTGGATGCAATGGGATATAAGTTTATTTTAAAATGGTTTGCATGAAGTTGGGAGAGAGATGTTTTGGGGTGGTCTCCAGAGGGACTTGGAGGGGAAAATGGGGACTGCATATCATATATGAATATATATGAAATTCTCTTTTTTATTTTTTTTTTAATTTATTCATTTATTTTACATCCCAACCACTGTTCGCCCTCCCTCTTCCCCTCCCATTCCCTCCCCTCCCCTATCCACTCCTCCTCTGTTTCTGTTCAAAAAAGAGCAGGCCTCCCATGGGTGTCAACAAAGCATGGCATGTATCAAGTTGAGGTAGGACTCTAAGCTCCTCCCCTTGTATTAAGGCTGGAAAGGACAACCTAGTATGAGGATAGGTTCCCAAAAGCCAGCCAAAGCATCAGGGACAGACCCTGATTCCACCACTAGGTATCCCACAAATAGATCAAGCTTCACAGCTGTCACACATATGTGGAGGGCCTAGGTCAGTCCCATCCAAGCTCCCTAGGTGTTGTTCAGAAATTCTCAAAAAATGATTATATATATTATATATATATATATATATATATATATATATATCTTTACTCTATATCTATCTTTCTCCCACCTAAATTTCAAAACATTCTCTAGATTAGTCGCATACAACTCATGTTGTTCAATTGCTATAGTGCTTGCCTGGCACACACAATGCCATGGGTTTGATCTCTAACACCCACAAACTAGGCATTGTATCTGGGATCCCAGCACTCAAGAGGTGGAGGCAGGAGGATTAGAAGTTCATTCGTTGGTCATCCTTGGCTGCATAATGACTTCAAAGCCAGTTTGGGACACATAAGACCCATGTCAGAAGAAAACAAAGAGGAACGTTCACAGAATGAAAATTTCTTTCCTTATTACATTGTGCTGCATAGCCTGCAGCACTCTAAGTAATGAAATGTTTTCTCTCGTGATTTACAATCGAATCATCTCTAGTTCCACTGAAGCCAAAGGTAATTCTCCTTAGTTAAGAATTTGATTTGAGGGTACTTCATATTAAAGAATGCAATCATCATGCTCATTATCCTTTCTTTTCATTTTTACTGTCTGCATCACTCCCTGGTGTGGTGACAAGAGCATATGACTCATTATTTTCCATGTCAGTCCCTTTTCCAGATTGTTTAAATTTGCTCATGTCAATCATTTTGACTTGAACACCATTGAACCATCCTCCAACGAGGTGTTTTCCCAAAATCAATACTTTATTCTCATTTGCTTTTATCACATTATAACACTTTTTAATTTATCCAGCTCTGCCATTGTTCTCCTGCTCTGTCGTGTCCTCTCCATCCTTGGGAGTAAGACATGGGCTGCTTGTCAGCTTTGTGTACTTAGAAAAAGATGCTTGAATGGAACGCATATGAGTCATGAGTGCAAAGGATTGGATGTTGCAGAAAAAAAGCGTAATTCCAGGAAACAATTTTCTTTCAAAGTAATAAAAACTCTCCAAAAGTTTTCTCTCCATTTCCTTTATAATGTTAGGAGAGGAGGATATTTATTTTTTTTATGTCTCCCAATTGTAGCCAGTAAAGTAAGAGAACCAGGTAGAGAGCCTGAAGGAACAAATACAAGCACCTCCAAAGAGGACCCTAGTCACAGATATTAACAGTTGTGTCATTAAATGTTTGTTTTAAGTTTTTTCTTTCACCTGTAGAGTATAAGATGTTGGGTAGAAAACTGACATTTAAAGAAAACATACAATACCATATAATATAATTTCCATTAATTTCTAACATATATAGCACAAGAGTACTGGTAAGCCCTGAAGATTTCTTTCTTTTTGTAATTTTTACAGTTTATTTAGGCTTAATTATAAATTAAATGAATGTTCCCAAACTCAGTAAGATGTTTTAAAACAAGAGTTCCAGGCCAAGAAGACCATCCTGGTGTTGCTGAAGTTGCATCTATTAGGACCTGGGCAGTCACTGCCCGGTTGTTGTGGACCTGATACTAGTATCATTCTAAGTACACACTAGGAGGACCATGACAAACAAGACTAGTAATCATGGCAGAACAACACAAGAAGGAAATATGAATGGCTTTTGGTGTTCTAATACATCTTTAGAGTTTGGCCAATGATTTATAAAAGGATGCCCAGTCTGAAAATCAACCAGCTCAATAAATCTTACTTTGGTCTAAGTTATAATTATCATTTGGGAAAGTGACTTTGCCTTCATCCAGATGTATGAGAACCATTATCTTCCTTCAGTGTGGGCGACAAAGCAAGACATTTTTATAGTCTGAGCTGTTAGCGAGACGTAATCTCTCTGTGAGTAATGTGTCACGTGCCCAACACAGTGAAGAAATTACTGCTGTTCTTAAGTACTATATTTAGAAACATTCAATGGAATCTGAATGAGAAGTGTTCATGCTATTGCCCTAAATTTCAACTCACAGTTCTTTCAACAGAGAGGGGCAAAAATTGCAAAACAAAAAATCAGAGTTACTCACTATCTAAGAGAACAAGAGGACATGCCAGGCAGAAGTTGGCCAAATAACTCATCTCAGGCATCATAATCATTCTTATTGCATTAGTTCCTACAGTAGACGTCAGTTATGTCCCATAAGTTCATTTGACATACATTGTCTTATAAGATGGTACAAATGCCAACTTGGCACAATAGAATGCACATCTCAGCTTTAAATTAAATATACAAAGTATTTCTTATTTTTTTACAACAAAACATTATGAGACAGTTTTAACATGATTTCTGCAAATGTTATTACTTAGAGCATGCTTTGACAAGCATGTTTGTGAAGGGTTTTGTGTAACTAGAACACTGAGCATTTTCTGGGCCTCATTTTAAAGGGGTTAATCTTTTTATTTCTTAATATAGATAATTTCCCCAGATATATACTTGGCAGTACATATTACTATAGAACATAATGAAAGAGTAGGAGAAAAGTTTGAGGACTGGGATATAGGTTAGTTGTAGAGCTCCTGCCTAGCATGTATGGGGCCCTGGGTTCAATCGTCAGTACTGAAAAAGAAAAGGAAAGAAAATCAACTAAGAAATCTTTGTCAATCAGCTAAATATGCAATGGGAGACATATAAACATGAATAAAAAGTGGCCAAGGCGATCTAATTCAATAGAAAGGATAATGGAATATTATCACTGTAAAATCAGTTCTTCAAAGGAAAACCACATTACGAGGAGACTGTGACATGAATTGGATTTATAAAGGAGGCAGAGCTGGGTGGCTAAAACTACATATTAGGACAAAAAAATTGTGATGAGCAGAATGAAGGAACGAAATAATTAGAGGTGATTTTAAAAATCAGCCAGGAAGACTGACTCACTTAATTCAACATTCAGTTGTGTTCTTACTACGAGCTGGATTTGGCAATATTTTCACACGAGTGATTGTGGTCTTCCCTCACAGGAAACTCAATATTACTTGTTACTCAATATTACTTCCCTCATAGGAAACTCAATACTATTATGAGGATACATAAAGTATGTTATAATTTTATAAATGAAAAAGCTGAAACATAGGGTGGTTAAATAGTAAATAGTTCATCTAGGCTCATTCAGAAGAGAAGTGGCAGATTTGAGATTTGGATTTGGAAGCTGATATTGGGCCTCTGAGTGCTACATGCAAGCATTCCAAAGGAGCATTTCATGGTTTAAGTTCTGGACAAGAGAGATCAGGTGTCTGACTATTCCTAGACTGCACTTTTTTTGCGACTCATTGTTCTTGTAAGTCTTTGCTAACTTCCATTACCAAATTCAATTTATATTTATCAAATTCTTTAAAGGATCCAGAAAATGGTTCTCCATTCCAGCCTCTACATATTGGTCAATGCAATCATCTTAGAAATGTTTCCTCATAATGTATAAAGTTAATAAAAAGAAAAAATGTCCACAATTCACATTGTTCAAAGTAAGTTTTCTTTTTGTGTAGTGGCAGTATGTTATGTTCCAAATTTTAAAAAAATGCTTGAGAGACAGATTGTCTCATTTTTTATGAGTAGTTATTTAGTACCTGTTGTGGGTCAGACAATGAAGACACAATGATAAGCAGCATAGAACAGGGTGGAGATTCACACAGCCAATGAGGCTATGTATAAATGTGCTAATGAACCAGAGAGAGAGATATACCAGCATAATGTTGTGGGGACATATTTCAAAATGAAGCATATGAGTGTGCTGCACACATGTACCTACATGCACAATTAAGGAAAGATCATAAAATGTATATTTATGAATAAAGATCAAAATAGACAAGGGCTTTATTTATTATCATTATTATTATTATTATTATTATTATTTGGTTTTTCGAGACAGGGTTTCTTTGTGTAGCTTTGCGCCTTTCCTGGAACTCACTTTGTAGACCAGGCTGGCCTTGAACTCACAGAGATCCGCCTGCCTCTGCCTCCCGAGTGCTGGGATTAAAAGCACGTGCCACCACCGCCCGGCAACAAGGGCTTTATTATCAGTGGTTTAGTGTGATAGACTTTACTGAAGATACAATGTGATAATCACACAGTGTGACTTAATGCATGGCTGTTTTCCCTTTAACAACAGTGTCTCAAATTATAATTGGCTAAATCTGACCAAATCACTCTGGAATGATGTGTATTTGAATTTTTTCCTACTGAATCTTATTTAAATGATAAGTACTTCATTTTTATATAAGTTCATCGATCTTCTAGAGTTTCTGATCAGATGCTATAGCCAGCACTACTAAAACCATTAATAATAAATAAACAGAATGAAGCAAAACATTTATTTATGAAAAAAGAATAGTCAATTGCACACACATGTGTATAAATATTAAGTAAATAGATCAAGCTTAAATGAATTTGGTTTGTCCTAGCATGTAATTTTCACATTTCAGACAACTAAGACTTACGAATCTTATTTCTGTGAGGTTAGACTTTTATGAGGCTAGAACTTTATTCTTGTCATTCCAATTAATTTTGAGTTTGGTGTAATATGTGTTGCTTGTAAAGCAGGTTAGATACTGGCACATGTATTAGTCAGAGTGAGAACATTGGCACTGGACCAACACATATGATGGCAACATGCAGTCAACTGTCAAGCAAATAACACCAACATTTTCTATCTGAAGGTTATCATAAAAATGTACTTATAGCTGTATCTAAAGATTAAGAAAATTGAATGCAAAGGAAGAAAATATATGCAAAGTAGCATAATAATTAACTTTCTAAATTTATTGACAAATTTAAGCAATTATTGGTTCAACAAAATAAAAACTTATAGTTTACTTCCATCAGAAAATATAATGAAATATTTGTTATTAATAGCAAGCATGCATGGTAACATATTCTTATTCTTTAAGGAAGTATTGAGAAAATTAATTATACAATATTTAAAGAAGATGTACATTCATTTATTCAATCCAGGCATTTGGGAAGGGAAAATAAGAGAATCAGAAGTACAGGTTTTCCTGAGCTACATACAAGGTTGAGGAAGCCTGGGGTAGATGAGTCTTTTTATTAAAAATAAAAAACAAACAGATAACAAACAAATAAAATATGTACTCATCTAGAAGTTTTGTGTTGCCTGAAAAAATATTTTTTAGTTTTTGTACACTTACAAGAATTGCTATGTACACATTCTTCAAAATTCTCATAGTTTTTAGTAAATCTAATGTGGAATCACATTTGGAGATGTAACTTTCTATTTCTACACTATATAAATATGAATATCCCTAAAGCCAATGTGTTTGTGATTTAAAACATTAGTGTAGTTACTAGGAGAAATTTTAGAGTATAAAAATGGAAAGGATGACCTACAAATAATATAGGAAAGAAAAGGAGAAAAATTAGTAAAAGGCATAGTAATTTTAGAAGTAAATCCAAATTTTAAATCCCATAAATGTTATAAACTTTGGTTAAAGAAAATCGATATCAGATATATTTGAAAGATTAAAATCAATTAAATAAATTCAATGAGGCCCATACCTTAATCTGATAAAAAAAAACTGTAATTACTTAATTGAGTAATAAACTCCAAGCAACACAGAATCCACTGAGGTGTACAAAGGGATAATCTTAATTGTCTGTGATGGACTTCATGCTTATATCCAGAACTTCTTGTGATCACATTGGTCTAATACTCTAGAACATATTAACCAATGATAAACTATGTTCTGTAAATATTGTCTCACAAGTTGCTTCAGTAAAGGATATCACATTTGACAATAGCGTTTTGTAGCAGCCTCAGGATTGTTATAATGGTCCAAGAAGCATTCTTTTGGTGGGCGCTGGTAGATTTTGCAGTTAAGGATAATGATATAGTAAGGATAAAGATAGTGCAACCACCTCCCTTTCAGAGACTTCTGTTTCCAGTTCACTTTTCTCTTCTTGGCACCATTGTGGTTTGTGCACCTTTTTATGGTGATTAAAGAGTAAGTGGTGCTGTGGGATGTTCTGTATGGCAAATGTGTTGCTAATAAAACACTGATTGGCCAGTGGCTAGGCAGGAAGTATAGGCGGGACTAACAGAGAGAATAAAAAGAACAGGAAAGCAGAGGGAGTCACTGCCAGCCACCACCAGGACAAGCAGCATGTAAAGATGCCAGTAAGCCATGAGCCATGTGGCAAGGTATAGATTTATAGAAATGGATAAATTTAAGATATAAGGACAATTAGCAAGAAGCCTGCTATACAGTTTGTAAGCAATATAAGTCTCTGTGTTTACTTGGTTGGGTCTAAGCGGCTGTGGGACTGGCAGGTGAGAGAGATTTATCCTGACTGTGGGCCAGGCAGGAAAACTCTAGCTACAAAGTGGTCTGAGTTTGAATGACTTCAAGCCCTGCTACTTTGGTTGGTGGTACAGAGGCTCGCTCTCTCAGTGAGCATCAGTGCCATTTCAGATCTCTGTTTTCAGGGCTGTAAAATGTCAGCTCATTTTCAGTCTAAATTATTCACTTTCAGCTCCTTGTTATGGGGCCAGAGAAAAGACACCAAGTTCAACCTTGTTTTATCTGTGCCTTTAGATATTGTTCTTGTATTATTTTGAATTTAACATGAAACAATCTTGTCATTTCTACTCTTTTCCATGTCAGTATGCATCACTAAAAGCTAAAATTTAACTTCCGTAACACTAGAAATACATAAACATGACCAAAATATACAGACTCCTCAGACCTCATAGAGGTCATTTATTTTCATAGTGTTTTGTTTGACTAATATGTTACTAAGGTCTGGCTTACCACCACATACTCTCCTTTGTTTATTTTCTCTCTCCTTGCTGCTTGTCTCTTGAGGAAAGGGTGTCCCATCATGCTTTGCATGTCTGGATTTTGCTGATTTTTTACCTGTTATACAGCTGCACATGTTCTCATTTCTTCTGTATTTCTTGTGAACTGTCTTTCAGTTTTAGAAGGCAGATTACATCCACTTTCAATTCTTTCATCATTTTGGGAGCACACAGCTAGATGGTGAAGCACTATCTAATTCACCATTCTCATGTCACTAGTTCGTTAGCGATTACAAATGGAGGTTTTTGTTTTCCCAAAGATCGTTTTCCTAGGTGGAATATTGCATAAAAGGGATTTCTGTCTTTCATGCAACCACCTTTACCTTTCTTTTGAGTTACTTTTCACATCACTGTGGCAAATTGCTTGACAGAAATGACTTACCTGAAGAGATGTGTTTTGTCTCACAATTTCGAGGATATCAGTTCGTGGTGGAGAGGAAGTAGTGGTGGATCAGGTTAGTTCACGGCTTTATGATGGTGGACAGCAAGTGGAGAGTGTACAGGGAGTAGTCACGGACACTTTTAACCCAGAACCCACTCTCAATAACCTGGTTCTTACAGCTAGTTCTTTTCTCCTAAATTCCCACTGCCTCATAAGTAGTGTCAGTAACATAGACTAATTTTCCAAAATTTGAGCCTTCAGGAGACATTTTATACCTAACACAGAACACCTAATGCCTCTTTAAAACTATTGGTACATATATTTTATATAGTTTTTTTGTTTGCTTGTTTCAGGTAGAGGTTAAATTTTCTTA
Organism: Peromyscus aztecus; assembly: GCA_902168405.1. Lineage (NCBI taxonomy): Eukaryota > Metazoa > Chordata > Mammalia > Rodentia > Cricetidae > Peromyscus > Peromyscus aztecus. Next base: position 10,058 of record CABHPQ010168169.1, on the reverse strand, counting down.
GAATCAGAAATTGCCTTATCACTTTTTTTTAACACATCCCAAATTTCCTTCATTGATCTTACAACTATTTTGTAACATTCATTTCTATAAATAAATTGGTAGAGTAATTTGAAGATTCATGTACTAGATGTTTAACCATGTATCCATGAAACAACATTGATCGTTTACATAAATTTATGGGACATAGTTCAAGTACAGGAAGAAAGAAAGGACCAAAGATACAAAGCTCATTTTTTGACATTTAGTGTGTGTGTGTGTGTGTGTGTGTGTGTGTGTGTGTGTGTGTGTGTATGTGTGTGTATATGTGTATAATCATCTCTCTCTCTCTCTCTCTCTTTGTGTGTATGTGTGTGTGTGTGTGTGTGTGTGTGTGTGTGTGTGTATGCATGCACACATGTTCATCACATATGTTAGTGGACAACTTGTGGGAGTAAACTTTTTCTTCCACTCCATGGGTTCTAGGGATCAAACCCAGGTCATTAGACTTGTGGAAAGCACCTACAACCACTAAGACACCTCACCAGCAACAAGCTGATTGTTTTTTAAAAAAATGTGTCTCAGATGTAAAGAATCCTTCAGTTTGTCTACATTATTGAGTTACTAACTGAAAAGACTTAGAAAGCAAGATAGCAAAAGCACTCTAGTAAGAGATGCCCCTCCAAGTTTTAAATATGATACTTGTCATTCTCTCCTTCATCCCAAGGTCAGTAGAGACATATTGGAAACAATATAAGAATACTCATAACTCAGTTATTTTTCAGATAGAAGAGACTGTGGGAAACAAAAGTCCCATCTGATTCTACTCGAGAATATACATAAGGCATCCACATTAGTAGATTTCACTAGCATTTCTCCAAACATATAATGGAAAGGGCAAACTTAATCAAACAAATATTAGGTGGTCATGAATGTATATTTTCTGATGAAAAATAATTACCAGGATACTAGAATGAAAACTATCTAAATGCCATAATGTTAATTTCAATAAAAAACCTACATTATAGTTAATAATTTGGGAGAGAGGATTAACATAAACCACTGAGTTAATTTTATCTTTTATTCACTTCTCTACCAAAGATAATTGCTGTGTGAGACTTTCCACATTGGATGATGATTTGTTTCACATTTTCAACATATATTTGGTTTACTGCTAAAGACCACATCAGAAAAGTGAATTCTCTCATAAAGCAGCTTGGGCTCTCTGATCATTGCTTTTAAAAGTCTCTTACATTTGGCATCAAAAAACATTTACCCATTTCAGAAAAACCAAGGCTTGACTCATGATTCTAGAGCATGCCGATGATGGATTGAATGCTGCTTCAATTACATTCATCTATTTCACACACTTCACTGTAAGTCTTATTAGCATTGTATATTGGTTTCATTAAATCATAGTACTTTAAAGCTTAAAGCAAATGATACTGAAAATACCATTGTCTTACTTTATCTTTCCTGGTCTGTCACCCCTCTACTGATGGGTATTACCTTTCCATGTTGTCAAACACTCATGTGTTTAACAGAGCTTGAGAACAGTCTAGGTTGAGGAGATAGACTCTACCATTCCCAAGGAAATGGTATGGGGAAAGGAGATCCTAGTATAAGTTTGCATTACTCGTGCTTTTGAAGACCCTGAAAGAATACTCCAGTTTGAGGACAGTCTGAAGGTTTAGATTTACATGTCATAACATGATTCTCTGTATTAACACAACACAATAGGGAACAATACTAACCAGTGATTGTGTCAAGGTATCCGAGAAAGTTTGAAGGGCAAACTGAAGGAGCTGCGAGAAGAAATAGACCAAGTTGCAGTTATGCAGTTTCATGCAGAATCTGCATGAAAACATGAACAATTTTATCTTATCATTTAGACTTTATCTTACTGATTTTTCAGATTTATTTTGTGAGTTCAAGGCCCAATTTAAAAATACAATTAGTATTTAACTAAATAGCATATCTCCCCCATTCAACAAAATGGATGCTAAGGAGAATATTTATAAACATTTTTTTGGGGGCTGGATAAAAGGCAAGTTGCCACAAGCTGATTATCACTTAAAAGCTGAAAAGCTTGAGCACCCCGATAAGCCTGCTGGATAGTATAATTACTAATTAGCCAACTTTAAATTGTTTGTCAAATATCAGCATAATTCCTCAAATCATGACCCTGTGTACAGCTCTCTTTTTAATGTTATTATTATCTATTTGTTTGTTTTCTGTGTAGGAGTGTTTTACCTACATTTGTGTCTGTGCACCACATTCACGCCTGGTGCCTGAGGAAGCCAGAAGAAGATGTCTGATTTCCTAAGATTGGCATTACAGATGACTGTGAGCTACCATGTGAGTGCTGGGAATTGAACCCTGGTCCTCTGGAAGAGCAGCCAGTGCTGTTAACTGCTGAGCCATCTCTCCAGCCCTACAATTCTTATAGAATCTAGGACATTTGAAACATGCATGCCATGTTTCTGTGACTTTGAAAGATTGTATGCACTAAAGACCGATCTGGGTCTTCCAATGGAAATGCCAGACAGAGACTCAAAGACAAAACAGAAAATCTGGGTGATACAATCAACAAATAGAATTCAAGAGATGGGCGTAGAGTTGTCCATAAAATGAATAAAGAATACAAATGTCTTACAAATGTCCATGGAACAATCACCAGAATGGACAGATCCTGGGCAATAAAAAATAAAAACAACACTTACAAGCTTCAAAATTTATAACAATTTAAAACATGCATAAATTGTAATATGTAGCATATATTAGAACAAATTAAACATAGATTTAACAATATTTAACACATACAAAGAACTTAATAAAAATAAGTACAACTGAACATGTAGGCTAGAGCAAGAGCCACGTGAAAAATAAAATTGATAGCAGCACATAATGACAGCAGAAAAAAAATCCTCCTGTGAATTATGTGAGCTCCTACATGAAGGAATTGTAGAAAGGGCACTTAGATCACAAACAGAGAGAAGAAAATACTTTGTCTTGTTGACCATGTCCTTTGCTCTACAAAAGCTTCTCAGTTTCAAGAGGTCCCAATGATTAATTGTTTTTCTCAGAGTCTGTGCTACTGGTGTTATATTTAGGAAGTGATCTCCAGTGCCAATGCATTCCAGACTGCTTCCTACTTTCTCTTCTATCAGGTTCATAGTAACTGGATTTATGTTGAGGTCTTTGATCCACTTGGACTTAAGTTTTGTGCACGGTGACAGATATGGATCTATTTGCAGCCTTCTACATGTTGACATCCAGTTATGCCAGCACCATTTGTTGAAGATGCTTTCTTTTCTCCATTGTACAGTTTTGGCTTCTTTGTTAAAAATTGTATGTTCATAGGTGTGCGGATTAACAGCCTACAGAATGGGAAAAGATCTTCAACAACCCCACTTCTGACAGAGGGCTGATATCCAGAATATATAAAGAACTCAAGAAATTATACAACAAAATGCCCAACAGTCCAATTAAGAAATGGGCTATAGAGCTAAACAGAGAATTCTCAACAGAGGAAGCTCAAACGACTGAAAGACATTTAAGGAATTGCTCAACATCCCTAATCATCAGGGAAATGCAAATCAAAATGACTCTGAGATACCACCTTACACACGTCAGAATGGCTAAGATCAAAAACACTGAAGACAGCTTATGCTGGAGAGGATGTGGAGCAAGGGCAACTCTCCTCCACTGTTGGTGGGAATGCAAGCTTGTACAGCCACTTTGGAAATCAATATGGCGCTTTCTTAGAAAATTGGGAATCAATCTCCCCCAAGACCTAGCTATATTCCCAAGGAATGCTCAATCATACCACAAGGGTACATGCTCAGCTATGTTCATAGCAGCAGTATTTGTAATATCTAGAACCTGGAAAAAATCTAGATGCCCTTCAACTGAAGAATGGATAAATAAAATGTGGTAATATACACAATGGAGTACTACTCAGCAGAGAAAAACAATGACATCATGAGGTTTGCAGGCAAATGGATGGATCTAGAAAAAAATCATCCTGAGTGAGGTAACCCAGACTCAGAAAGACAAACATGGTATGTACTCACTCATAGGTGGATACTAGATGTAAAACAAAGGATGACTAGATTGCTACTCACAACTCCAGGGAGGCTACCTAGTAAAGAGAACCCTAAGAAAGACACAGGGATCACCCAACGACGGAGAAATGGATGAGATCTGCATAAGCAAACTGGACATCGCAGGGGTGGGGGTAATGAAGGGCAAGGGTCAGGGGAAAGAGAGCTTAGGGGAGCGGGAGATCCCAGCTGGATCGAGAACAGAGAGGGAGAATAAGGAAAGAGAGACCATGATAAATGAAGACCCCATGGAAATAGGAAGAAGCTAAGTGCTAGAGAGGTTCCCAGAAACCCACAAAGATACCTCCACAACAGACACTGGCAATGGTTGAGAGAAAGCTGGAACTGACCTACTCTGGTGATCGGATGGCCAAACACCCTAACTTTCTTGGTAGAACTCTCATCCAATGACTGATGCAGAGATCCACGGCCAGGCCCCAGGTGGAGCTCTGGGAGTCTAATTGGCGAGAAAGAGAAGGGATTATATGAGTGAGAGATGTTGAGACCATGATTGGAAAAAACACAGGGACATATAGCCAAACTAGTGGAAACACATGAACTATGAACTAATAGCTGAGGAGCCCCCAACTGGATCAGGCCCTCTGGATAAGTGAGACAGTTGATTAGCTTGAACTGTTTTGGAGGCCCCCAGGTAGTGGGACCAGGACCTGTCCTTAGTGCATGAGCTGCCTGTTTGGAGCCTGGGGCCTATGCTGGGACACTTTGCTCAGCCTGGGTGAAGGGAGGAGGGGACTGGACCTGTCTGGACTGAATCTACCAGACTGAGCTGAATACCCAGGGGGAGTCCTTGCCCTGGAGGAGATGGCAATAGGGGATGGATTGGGAGGAGGGCGTGGGGGGGGGTGGAGGCAGGAGGAGGGAGGACAGGGAAATCCGTGGCTGACATGTAAAATTAAATTAAATTATAAAATAAAAAAATACTACAAGTTGAAGTCATTGATATTAAAAATAAAAAAGGGAAGAAAGGAGACAGCTGATTCTGTGAAAAATCAACATAATCAAAAAGCCTCTGATAAAAATAAAAGAGTGTATACTTATATCTTCAGTAAATTAGTGGTAATGGAATAATTTCTTAAAAGCTAAACACTACTCAACCAGAGAAATGGACACTGTGAATAGTCATTAAATAAATGAAAGAATACAGTCAGGTTTATTCTGAATTTCTTCTACAAAGATACATATCCTAGAAGAGTTATAAATACCTTGAATATAATAAGACTGGGGCAAACCACTCACCCATTAGTAGTGCTAATCCTAAGTTAAGGTAGTCAGCACAGTGTGCTGTGTACTCACACACACACAAAACAAACAAACAAACAAACAAACAACCTTGAAGTAGAGTGGAGAATCTTGAGAGAGAGTCAGACAAACATGCTCACTGATTTTTGACAAAGTTGCAAAAAGCGCACTAGGGAGGAAAACCAAACAGCAGCAACTGCATGTTCATGACAAACGACAGCAATCAAGTGAAACCCCATTCCAAACAGTTCACCTTCTACACAAATCGACTTAAGACAAATCATTAGCTTCAGTCAAGGTATAATGTCATCATCTTCCAATAACAACTCTGAGAAAATGCTAGTGTCTGGAGTATACATAATATATACCCCTGAAAATTCATCAGTAAACTAGTAAGTAATGAATTTAGAAAACTCATAATGGTCTGTGTGCTGAAGAGGATGTGTAAATGACAAGCACCTGAAAAGACGTTCGTCATCATCAAGAACTAAGAAAATGATACCAGGGCTAAAGAGATGGATCAGTGGCAAAGGGCACTTGCTGCCTTTCCAGAAGACATGAGTTTCATTCCCAGCACCCACCTTGTGGCTCACAACTGTTAGTAACTCTGGCTCAGAGATTCAATGCTCGCTTCTGACCTCCACAAGCCCCAGATATGTACATGTATACATGCAGACAAAACACTCATATACAGAAAATAAAAAATCATTAAATATTTTTAATTAACAAAGATGTAGGAGCAATATGATGGTTTATCATATCTCTGTCTTAAAGAAATAACACTTACTAAACTTATGGTCCTAGAAGGACCATCATTATTACTGTTCCAACACCTTTGTGTGTGTGTGTGTGTGTGTGTGTGAAGAGTTCCATGCTCATGGATGCTCATGGCCTGTGATTGGTAGGACTATACTTCTGGACACCAAGATACCAAGATTATTGTATAAAAGGCAAATTAATCAAAGAGAGTTGGTAGGACGACATTCCTCCCATCTTTGACTGACTGTTGAGAGTATAAAATGCCATTATTTTAACACAGAACAATAGGAAGACAAAGTCTCAAATTGAAAGTAAACATTTAACTGAGCACTGAGATTGGTGAGAACATAGACCACAGGCAATCAGAAATGAAAATTGCTATGGTGGGCAGGGGAGACATGACCTACATCATTTAAACTTCTTCACTGAATACACACCTATTAAATAAGTGTGGATCATGCATCTCTGTTATTTACTCTAGGCACTGTTTAAGGTGCTAAGATATGTCAGATACACAACAAAATCTGCTATTAGAAAAGACAGAGGCCGGGCGGTGGTGGCGCACGCCTTTAATCCCAGCACTCGGGAGGCAGAGGCAGGCGGATCTCTGTGAGTTCGAGGCCAGCCTGGTCTCCTAAGTGAGTTCCAGAAAAGGAACAAAAAAACAAAAAGAAACCCCGCTTTTAAAAACAAAAAAAAAAAAAAAAGAAAAGACAGAGATAGACATGAATGCAGAAATTCATATATGTACATATGAAGTCAAAATGAAGCAAGGGAAGGAATGGGGGAAGTTTTGTTAAAAAAAAAGAACAAAAAATCAAGAAAAGAATTAATGGAAGGGAAACATTAGAGCAGACACTTCTATGAAATGAGAAGGAAGCCGTTTATATGGTTGTGTCTGGAGGAAAGGGTCTTAGTAGAATCAACTTCAAGCAAATACCCAAAGCAGACTAAACTTTCAGCACAGCAGAGGCAGAGTAAATAAGGTAAGAGGGGAGAAAAGGCGAAGAAAGACAGAACATATTTGCACACATGTTCAGTTCTGCTTTACTCTGTATTATGGTGTTTAGAATTTTTAATATGAGCAAAATTTATTACATACACTAATCTTATACTGTTATACAAGGACAATTTACATAAGCTTTTAAAAACACTTCGGCAGTATTTTCTAGAAAACAATATTTTTAAAGGAGGCTCAAGGCTCAATCTTTCCAAATAATATGGATACCAGGTAGATTTTATCAAAAGCACTAAATTATCTTAATATTTTAAAAAGTAAAAATAAAAGGAAATGTTGCAATGATTTATTGTTGGAGCAGGGTGTGGTTGATATATTGTGCACCCCAATAAACTTATCTGGGTGTCAGAGAGCAGAACAGCCACTATATTAAATATAGGTTTAGGTGGTGGTAGCACACACCTTTAATCCTAGCATTCAGGAGGCAGAGATCCATCTGGATCTCTGTGAGTTCAAAACCACTCTGGAAACAGCCAGGAATGGTGATAAACGCCTTTAATCCCAGAAAGTGATGGCAGGAAGCAGAAAGGTATATAAGGCATGAGGACCAGGAACTAGAGCCTTTTTAAGCTTTTAGCTTTTAGCAGCAGTTCAGCTGAGATCCATTCAGATGAGGATTCAGAGGCTTTCAGTCTGAGGAAACAAGATCAGCCGAGGAATTGGCAAGGTGAGGTTGGATGTGGCTTGTTCTGCTTCTCTGATCTTTCAACATTCACCGCCATAGCTGGCTTCCGTGTATTTCATTTATAAGACCATTTAGCAATTTGTCTACAGGGGGAATAAAAATACATTTAAGCTATTGTAATTGATCAACTATTACACTCAGTGCTGATCAGTGACGTGATGTTTGATGGTGGGTTTGCAATGAGAGGTCCTTTATAACCTTGACACAGTGAATATATATTGCATAGTGGAAAGGAAGGATCAAGAGAGAATGAAATGGAGGCCTGAAGACAGTGACATCTCTGAGTTTCTTAGTAAAGGGAAGAGTCCTTACTACTTTAAGTTGTGTTTTTATTTTGTAGTAGCAAGGAACGTCTAAGTAAGAGTATTTTTAAAAAGGCATCTGATATTTTAACTGTTAAAAACAGTGAATATGTCATGCTCATGAAAAAAAAACAAAAAAACAAACAAACAAACAAAAACAAATATTGACTGGCTTACAACATGGGCAAAACTGCGTTCCCAAAAAGGATTGCTTCCTGCACTAAAATTCCTGGTCCCAATTACCAGCACCATTATTCAAAGCTTGGTAAAGGGATATGTGAGCAATTTGCTTCTGACATTCATCTTGTTAATGTATATTAGGAACCTTTCAGACTTGCCACACTTTCTAATATATACTTCAGTAATGCCTTTGATTTAACTCCTGCAACTCTGTGTTACTTAAACACAAACTGAAAATATGGGCACCTTTGTGATTGGCTACTCTGTATTTCACAGCAGTATCTTTAATACTAGCCAAGAAAGTTTCTGCAGGAATGAAAGCATAGCACACCATGCTTTGTGTATACATCACCACATACATCTGCAGATATACAGGTTTTGTGTTTTGTTTCGTGTCTTTTCTATTGGAAGTGTGTACATATGGTCACTCTTTTTGCTATATATGGCTTTTACTTTTCTTTTCAATGATAGTAGAAGTTATTTCACACACTAAGACTGTACTGTCTTAAAATGAGAATTTAGTTAAACTTTCAAGAATGCTTGGCGGGACAGGCAGAGTGGTACACACCTTAAATCCCAGCACTCCAGATGTAGGAGCAGGCAGATCTCTGTGAGTTAAAGATCAGCATAGGCTACATATGGAGATCCAGGCAGCCAGGGCTGTGTAAGGAGACTCTGTCTGAAAATAAATACTTTGGCTGGGTTTTTCTAGAAAAGATAATGTATAGAAATAGGTGGAAAAAGCTAATTACACTGTAGAACATAATTCCACATATCTAGAATATGATAACTGTTGGATATTAAACTTACAGTTATTCAAATGTACTTAAATTTTTAATAAATCATGTTATTCATTCAAATAAGGATTATAGTGTAGTTTAATAGGCAAGGGTGATAATCAGCTTTTAATTTTTGCTAAAATACAATGTATGTTATAGGAAGTAGGGTAATAGCCATTTGTGTTTCACTTTAAAACAAGAGCAGAAGCCCACATGATGTCTATGGAGCACCAAGAAAAGGCACTTGCTCTGCAGGTCTGATGACCTAAGTTCGATGCCCCAAACCTACAGTAGAAACAGAAAATTGACTCCAGCACTTGTCCTCTGACCTCTACACCACCCATAACCACACCCCCCACACATTAATAATAAAATCAGTTTAAGAAGATGGCAGGAGATAGTAGACAAATGAGATCTTTAGACTAGTCATTTAAAGGCATTCAATTATGAGCACAGAGTTATTTAACACTATGCATGTATTTATTATTAAAGTGATCTATTTTTAGTTATTGATTTTACACTTTCAGCATACTATCACTGCAATGTAACATTAAAAATGTTACATTTTTAACAAGGCTACTTCTTTTTGGATGAGAAGCCAAGGCCAGTGACATATCCACATCCACTCATGCACAGAGATCACCACATTGATGGTTTATTCTATCCCTATGAAGTACCTCTATAATGATTAAAATTACAATTTGCTTCAACATTTAAAATTTATAATTATTCCAAAAGTGATGAAAAATTTAAATTGTGTTACAATGTATATGAATTTTATTTTTAACTAGTGGAGCTTTAGTTTCCTTCAACTGAGTTGACTCATAGCATATATTTTTAAAATGTTGAATTCCCATTTTTTTATATAGAAATCTTGTCTTCCATGCTTTCACATGGCAAACATACACAAATAAGTCACATTTTAAACAGTTTATTTTCCTCTTGCTGCCAATATGTGGCAGTCAGGATTTTAATTCTAATCCCAAATTGCAT
>CABHPQ010168168.1:0-40421 GCA_902168405.1 Peromyscus aztecus | reverse complement strand
TATAGTTTTACTATGTTGAAGTTAAAACCTTTCATTTTTATTTAGACAAAAAGAGGGAAATGTTGTGAAATATTAATTTAATATGTGTTACATTTGCTTATACTGTGGAACATTTGTCTAATGATGCAAAGATGTGTTGCACTCTTTTATGTTGCATTGGCTTAACTCTGTGAAGCTGTGTTACTGTGCCCACTAAAACACCTGATTGGTCTAATAAAGAGCTGAATGGCCAATAGCAAGGCAGGAGAAAGGATTGTGGTGGGGATGGCAGCCAGAGAGAATAAATAGAAGGAGAAATCTGGAAAGACAAGATTGAGGAGAAGGATAAAGGGGAGGACTCCAGGGGCCAGTCACCCAGCTACATAACAAGCCATGGAGTAAGAAGTAAAGAAAGGTATACAGAAATAGAGAAAGGTTAAAAACCCAGAGGCAAAAGACAGATGGGATAATAAAAAGCTGGCCAGAAACAAGCCAAGCTAAGGCCAAGAATTCATAAAAAGAATAAGCCTCCATGTTATTTATTTGGGAGCTGGGCGGTGGGCCCCCAAAGAGCAAAAAGATCAAAAGAGTAAAAAAACAAACAAACAAAAAAATACAACAGTACCTGCCTCCTGGGAAGGAGGAGGCAGAAGTGGATGACATTTGAGATGACCTGGTTTAAGCCCATCCCACTTTACCAGCTAGGGTTTGTTGGACATTGTGTAATAGGCCTGTGACATATTCATTAGATCAATTCTGAGGCAGAGGATTGCCTAGGAGTAACAAGCCACAGACTACTAAACATGATTCAAGGTAGGGCCTTGAAGAGTTGGTAAAAAGTATTTTGTTTGGTTTTGGAAGAAAGATTCCCCCCCCCAAAAAAAACCATACATTCTGGGGAAGGCAAGACTTTTGGGTCCATATGCAAGTCCACGTCTGACTGTGGTACTCCATTAGAATTTTACAGTGTGACTTTAAGTAGAATATCTTCACTCTGAAAGCCAGCCTCCTCTCCGGTGGAATGCATAGAATGACACTTACTTCATAGCGTGTTGGAAGTTTATATTGAGATAATGTTTGGAAAGCATTTCTCTCTGGGCCTAGCACAGAGTAGGCAGTCTATGTCCTTTCAGGTTGTGATACTCAGTCCTAGGGGCTGTAGTCTCAGTATGAGTGGCACTGGATGGTGTAGAAAGGAGAGACTCCAGCCAGTTACATATTACACCATGAAAGAGGATAACTGAGAGCTGTGTCCCCATTTTTCTTTAACTAATACAGAAGGCCCATCTACAACCACTAATTTACTAAACCAGCATAATCCCTAACAATAGTCCTTAAACATTTGTCCTTATAACCGCAGATGAGCGTAGTCTTTATCCCTCATTAAGGAAACTTCTTTTTGCAACAGACTGAAACCATCATAGAAAAGCACGGCCAATAAAAATAGTGCGTTGTGAAGCCCACTACCAAGGGATGCCTCTACAAAACACTCCCTCCTGCATCTAAGGCTCAGGAACATTGCAGAAGAGGAGGCAGAGAGAGCCAGAGGACCAGGGAATTTGTTGTGAGATTGTATCTCCTAGTAACACCAAAAGCTGTACCCTCACCAACATGACTGCCCAAGTATGAGCTGAACAAGGATGACACCAATGAACGCGCCAAACTTGAAGGTGAAAGCCCATGAGACCTTGACCCTACACCAGAATTACAGGCAACTGAGGGAAGCTGGGAGTGGAAGAGGTGACCCTCCCCAGGGAAGGCAATTGCTTGTCCACTGCCAAAGGGTCAGTCCTAAAAACACACATACCTTTAACATTATACAGACTCAACAGGTTATACTTAGGGATAGCTAGGTATATACAAATATATGTATTTTAGGAATATCTATGTATATACAAAAATATGAATATATATATTCAACAGATCATATTTAGGAACATCTATGTGTATACAAATATATATATATATATATAATATATATTTTATATACACACACACACAAATTTCTAAATGGTCATAATAAATAAAAAACATGGAACCAGATATAGGGGTGAAAGCTTTAGAGAGATCAGGGGAAAAAGGAAAGCCACCAGCCCACCTTACCTCACCAACTCTGTAGCTTCCAAATGTGAGCTACTTCCTGTCCTATTCATGCCTTTACTGCCTTGCTGTTCTGCCCTCTCATTGGCCAGCTACCTCACCTCCTTGTCACTGTCTGTCTGTACAGACCTCCAGGTCTCTATGGTTGGTGCTGGGATTAAAAGCGTGTGTTACATTGACTCTGTTCCCTAATATGGCCTTGAACACACAGAGACCCAGCCTGATGAGTGATCGGATTAAGGGCATCTGCTGCCTGACTTCTTGTTTACTTAAAATGGCTGAGCTTTCCCCCTGATCTCCAGGCAAGCTTTATTAAAGCACAAATAAAATATCACTACATTTCAGCACAAATAAAATATCACCACATATACATGCATGGAATAACAATAAAAAAGAAGTTGTGCATTTAAAGGAGAGCAGGCAGAGGTATACAGGTTTGAAGGGAGAAAATGGCAGGCAGAAATGTTATAATTAAATTACACTCTCAAAAAATAATATGGGTCCTCAGTTTCTTCCCTGTTAAGTAAGAGACTTTGGCCAGATAGGCGTTAATGTTTTCTCACAATTCTTTGATCTAGAGTTTGATTTAGTCTTTTATCCCAGCACTGCCCACAGACAGGAAATCTCAAAAGACAATGAAATTCATTGAACACAACTTCCCAGTGGGTAAGGGAAATGGGCCAGACTTTTCTGCAAATGCATGGCATTTAGTGTTCAGCAAGAAAGGCTCTTTTATTTTATAAATCTTAAATGGAGTAAGACTAAGCTGTGTGACTAAGCTTAAAATGTGCCCCTTCCCCAGCCCAGTATTTCTTAAATCTGGTTGATCATTACTGAAACTATAGGCAGAGAAAACAGATATGGAAGCCTGAGAGATCAAGGGTGTGGGAAAATATGAGAAAGTCAAGAGCAGAATCAAGTTTGAACCACCTCTTTCTTTGAAAGGGTTGAGCAGTCGCCAGAAGACCTTAGAGGGTAGCCTGGAGCTCTGGCCTGCCAAGGGATCACTCCACACCCACTCACTGCAGTCGCCCATGGTAACCTAGGCAGTGAGAACACACAGGTAATTCAAAGAGAAGGTATCACATTGATTCCCACTTTCTTAACAGATTTTTCTAAAGCGTCAATAAGTTTATGTTAGCTGGAACGAATGTCTGAATTTAGGCTTCAAAAATATTCCTTTCCCCCACCCCAATCTGTATAATTACTGTTTTTTTTTTCCTCCAAAAGTCTTTCAAAATACTATAATTAACAGATTGGCAGATAACCCATATAACCGCAGTTAAGGCAAATATAGTATGCAGCTGTCTTTGCATTAAGTGATTAAATCAAATAGCACAGTTTTGAAGTACATTTATAAAGCATAAATTTACCTCCTGGCAAAACCGTCTCAAGTAACACACCCTGCACCATCTGTTCTCTCTGTCTTAATACCATATTTCCCAGGACGTTAGTGATGGAGAGCAAAGCGACCAGCTGTGCACAGCCAGGAGCTGCTGCAGGATCCTTGAGTATGCAGCAGCTCCTGGATTCTCTTACAGATGCTCAGTAATCATGCATCTCAAACTTGCACACATGACATGCATATGTGACACACATTGCACACATGAATTCAGCTCAAGAAGATCTACTGTTTGGATATTTTTGAGAATATAGACGCTTTCCATGAAGGAACTATATGGATATGGTTTTAAATGCAATTTTTTGTTAAATTCTTGGGGGTAAATTATTCATTAAAGAATAATTAAACCATTGCCTCTATGACATACTAGATATGAAGTACTACACACAGCATAATAAATAGCAGCAGTCCTTGCCCTCTCAGAACTTACAGTCTAGCCCAGAAGTCTTTTATTGGTATACAACTTTAATTAAGGTTGATGGTTTTGACATAGCATACAAGCTCACACAAGCATAGCCTCATTTAAGGTTTATAAAGTAAGTATGAATTATCTCAAATGTATAAACGTAATAAGTGAAATGGTGCAATCATACACCATACCCAGCCTGCCCCCCACAGTATTAATTCAGTGGATGAAACGGAAGCATTTCATCATGCAGTGTAGAAACGTGAAGGTAAGTATAGAGAGAAATGCTAAATTTGATGATGCTGACCGTTCCGTGGGATCTCTGGGATATAACGCAAGTATTGAGACTAGGAGTATGAAGGTAGAGACTAGAGCAATGGCCATCACCCCTTGCCGCTTATTACAATCTGTTGGAGAACCCTTTAAAAACATTCACACTCAGATGCAAGCCCACGTCAATTCATTAGAGCTCCAAGAATGGGGCTTTCAAAAATCTCTCTTTTTTATGTTCTGGGGGTCATTTTAATAATCCCTACTCAGTAGAAAGTGACATTTGAGCTAAAGTCCTAATGCAGCCAAGGGATGATACTACACGATGTGCTAGCACTGGCCACAGGAGTGATAACTAAATTAAATTCGAATTCAAGTGCTCAATCACATTTTAAGCACTTAACAGCCACATGTGACTAGTGATTAAGGTATTAGACTACATAGAATTTGAGTCTCTACTGTCTTTCCATTGCATAGTTTCAACTATTTCCTAACAGTGGCCCATGGGCTACATGTTCCCCAGGGTAAGACATGAATGCAGCTCAACCCAGAATAACAAATTACTTAAAACATCAAGAGGGGTTAGGGAGATGGCTCAGCTGGTTTGCCATGCAATCATGAGGACCTGAACTTGATCCCAAACACCCACATGAAAAAGCCCAATATGGCATGGGCCTATAATTCCAGTGCTGGGGAGGTAGAGACAGGAAGATCCTTGGAGCTTGCTTTCCAGATAATTTAGCTGAATTGACAGTCTTCAGAGCTAGTGAAAGACTCTATATCAGTTAATAACGTGGAGCATGATTGAGGATGACCCAGAGTTAACCTCTGGCCTCCACATAACCTTCCCCCACAAGACATGTATACACATACGAACAAATGAAAACATTTTATGACATGTTTGTTAACTTAATTATGAAACATGGGCTTTATAGCATGACTGAAGATGACCAGTGCCAACCTCTGACCTCCACATAACCCTTCCCCCAAGACATGTTTGTTTGTATATACAAACAAATGAAATCTTTTTGTGTGAATTATTTGATAATTTGATTATGAAACATGGGCTTTGTAGATGAAAATATCATGTCAGTGTCACACCTGATAGAAGATGAAGAGAAATTATATAATAATGCAAGTAAGGCAAGGAGTAAGGAATGATTGAGCAGTTGTGGGAAAAGGACTGGGCACCCAGGGTGGTAGAACAGGTAAGAAATGAGGACTGAACTGGGCAGAGGCAGCCAGTACAGTGAGGATCCCCAGTCAGGCCGAACACTTGGATTTGAGGAGATAAGAAAGAGCAGGTGTGGGAACGTAGGACACAGAACATAAAAACTCTGTCAAAGAATAATGGCCTGTCCTCAGTCAGGATTACAAGAGAAAGTGATTGGAGACTGTAACCCCAACTGTAAAATGACCTCTTCTGTGTTGGCAAAACTATAAAAAGTCTAATGAAGACCTGGTTTTGTCTCCTAGGGCACATTTCACCCATTTCTAGTTTTCTCTGGGCAGGCAGAGCAGAAAGTTAAATATGGAAAATGTGAAAGGTCTGCTAGGTTCTCTGTTTTTATTTATATTTTTATGGGTGTATGTATGTGCA
The DNA here is from genome assembly GCA_902168405.1 of Peromyscus aztecus. Lineage (NCBI taxonomy): Eukaryota > Metazoa > Chordata > Mammalia > Rodentia > Cricetidae > Peromyscus > Peromyscus aztecus. The sequence continues at coordinate 34,664 of CABHPQ010168168.1, read as the reverse complement.
TGAGTGTATATAAGTGCTCCAAATGCATGTAGGAGCCCTTGGAGGTCAGATGAGGGCATCTGATACTCTGGAACTGATTGTGAGCTGCCTCATGGTCGCTGGGAATCAAGCCTAGCTCTTCTAGAAAAGCAGAAAATGTTCTTCACCACAGAGACATCTTTCCAGACCATACTTCTCTGCTTTTAGAAGTGCAAACCAAGGCTTTGAGTCGTGTATCACCACTGTGAAGCTGTACCTATCCAGACCGTACTGATGATACAACTTTATGAAAATATCTCTTACATTGAAAGAGACTAAAACATGTGCTGAACCTCACAGCCAAGATCACAATATACCTTGAGGTCACTTAAGACTTGGCCTGGTATCCTGCTGTGTACTTAGTCTACTTGTTTAACCTGCATTTAAGAGAACAACGTTGCAACTGACCTCATTTGTTTTGGGTTTCGCATGTACTCTTCCATGCACTGACTCAGAGCAATATATGTGTGTATATGTGGTCATCATATATGGAACCCAGCAAAAAGGTCAGATCTTATATAACAAATATCCCACACAAATGTTGGAGGGAACACACACACACACACACACACACACACACACACACACACACACAGCTTGACAACAGTGTGTTTGCAGTTGCTGTTTGTTATCTGAATTAGTTGGGTCGGTTGGAGTTAAGGACTTCCTCTCTAAAACTCCATTAAAGATTTCTGTAAAGAATCCCCTATTACTTCTCCATGCAATGTTTTCGGGGTTGTCCAATAAGTACACAGCAATGCTTGTTGATTGGAACACACAGGCCATAGGGTCAGATAAAATACACACAACAGATAGACAAGCCAGCAACACGAACTGAGGACAGGTGGGAAATACAGAGAGAGAAGTGGAGGATGCCAACATGGGTTCCCTTGATCAAAGAAATCTAAAGAGTAGTGCCTCGCTGACCCTCCTGAAGGCGACACCAGTGCATCCGGTGCCTCTAGGGCCACCTTTAAAGCACTTCGTTGACGTTCTGTGCATGCCACTCAGCAGTCTCACCTCACATGTGTAAAGGAGGAAGTACAAGCACGTTCAATGACTTTCCCAAGGCCTCACAGCTAAAATGGGAGGCAAGAGCTGACGTGTCGTCCAGGTTGTCCAGACCGGAGACTCCTTTGTTGCATACTGCTTTGCAGGTTTCCAGATGTGGCAAGGAGCACAGTGGAACACAAAGAGTTTCTTCAGCCTGGTTTTCGAAATAAAAGTACTCAAAGCTGGAAAGCAAGCAGCGACAATACATTGGATCGGCGGGTAGGGGCCAGGCAGAATCAGACGTTCAAGATTCTTAATTTTTTTTTCACTTATGTGAAATATCAGGCGCCCCTCCCCTTTTCTGTTGTCACATGATAGTTCTTTTAGAGGTATAGAATATTTGACATTTTGGAGAATTCGGCATTTTATAAGACCTGGTGTTTCTACACATATTGAGACTCTGACGAGTTATTACTAAATAAATGCAGAGCTTGTCGTTGCTGCTTCATCTAAAATTAGACATACCTTCTTGCTGAAGCTGAGTGATACATGTCAGCCAGCCTTGGCTGCAGTAGTCAGGCTGAGGGGGAGATATTTCAAGTTTTGTTTTGTTTCAATATTTATTAATGTGTAAGTGGCCACATTTAATATGCTCATAATTTACTAGTAGACTTTATCTGGAGGCAGAACTAGAGTATGTAATTATTGTGACTCACGTGTCCTCCAGGCAGTTTTCAAATCCGACTTTTGTTTGCTGTTACTCGGGTTGAACGTTTAGCAGCACAGCAATTCATAAAGAGGCAGTTCACAGAAGACTAGGATCTGGCCTAACTCAACAGCCCCCACTTTAATAGTCAGTGGGAGTTGGCTTTAAATTGCTCAGCTTATAATTTACATCCGGAACAGACAATTTAATCGTTTTAGGATGTGTTCAAGCACAGCTCACAGTTTAACAGCCCGCTCCTTCTATTTTTCCAGCCCCTCCCTGTCAGGAAGACTCGTGTTTTCACAGAGAAAACAGCTTTTCCTCTCAGTCCTCCTTCAGTTAAATTGTGTCTGGAAATACATCATGAGAAAAGTGAGGCGAAGAGCAACACAAAGCACCGAGGAGGAAAAAAACCCGGGAGGTTTCAAGGTTGTCTAAAAATTAAGTGAGAAAATGGAACAATGATTTTGACAGCAGGTGGGAACTCAAAGCTGTTAATTAAGAGGGCAACCATTAAGAACATGAAGACTCAAGTTTCAAGAGGTTTACTAATTCTTTTCCAGTGTTTTGTGAAGATTTGATTATATGGTACTATTTTAAAATACCATTTTATAGTTTTAAGAAATGACAGAGGAAGCAGCTTAACGAAATGATCATCCTGGAGGAACAAGGATGACAGCTAGTGTTTGGCAGATATTCACCATACATAACTCAAAAGTATTATTTACCCTGTGGATAAAAAGACAACCAATTATAAGAAGTAGCGATAAAATTAAACATGTGTGCTCATCTCAAATAAATTGGGCACATTGGGATGGATAGATAGACAGATGAATGAACAGATAAATGGATAGATGGAAGAACAGTGTGATGGATAGAAGGGCACAGGATAACTAAACCCACAAGAAAGTATCAGCTAATATTAGTACAATCATGTTCATGTCAAACAGACAAAAGTAAGATGAGCCAAAACAACAAAGTCTAATAGGAGGGTTATACTCCCTATAAGGACAGAGGAAATTGCTAAAGGGAAAACGGATCATTCTGATGGGAGCTTTGTCTTAACATGAGCAATTCCACAATTCCTCTTATACAATTCAATAAATATTAAACAAATAAAAGTACAGAGAGAAGGAGAAAGAAAGAAGAAAAAGAAGAAAAAAAGAAGGATGGAAGGAAGGAAGGGAGGGAGGGAGGAAGGAAGTGAGAAAGGTGATGTATATATTTATATTTGGAAAAACAAGAATGATATGTATCCAAAACAGTCTAAAGAATCTTTATGTCACAGAAGGAACATACTTAACATGCTAATAGGCACTACTTTAGGCACAGAGGTGGGGCCCATATTCACAACTTGATCCCTGAAGGAATTCAAAAGGTGTGCCAGATTTGAGATGACACCTCGGAAGTACTGCCCAGGACAGCACTGTTTATCTGATCACTCAAGTGAAGGACTAGAGTGGTGTGAATAGTGCTGCCCATCACAGAGGGCTTCCTAGTGGCAGGGAAGTAAACTGAGAGTACAAAGGAAACAAAGAAACAGGTGAATCGGTTTCACCTCCTACGTCTCCACCCAGCTCCCTTTCCCTCCACTTCTGTCCTATCTTTGTTTAATACCCAATACCATGTCAGCATCCATCCCAGCCTTGCTATGTTCTTGCTGCGGCATACTCTTCTTTCCTTTTGTCTTTTTCTCTCCCAAACAACATACTCTGGCCAGGCTTCCTTCAGCCTCCTGAAAGATGAGACAGTTCTATGTTACATGAAAGCACATCTCCACCTCTCTTTTCTGCCTACCATTAGACAAAACTCTCTCATCCTCTTCAACTTTGTTTTGTCCCTACAGTTTCTCTTTCTACTACACTCCCCTCCTAGTCTATTTCCCATCATCCCAACACTAATCAACTGTTAGGCTGTGTTTCTTCTTTCTCTTTCATTCATACCCACAACGAATAGATTACTAGACACAATACAATCAGTCTCCCTTTACCACCCACAAATGACAAGCACTTAATGGATGACTGTTTTGTGAACTACCCTTGCTCTATCCATGAACACTGACTGGTGGTACAGACAGTACTCACTCTCATGGGAAAACTGGTTTAGAGCATGGTGTTCTGAACACTAGAGGATGCATGCAGGAAACTGGCACTTTGACTTTTTCAGAAGACAGTTGCTCCTGAACATTGAAAACCCTCTAACTCAAAGAAGAAAATGGCCTAAACAAGTTCAAAAAGGATTCAACCAATGATGTGACTACTGCTATACAAGCCTCAATGCAAACATGAAAAACCAAGACAATACATCTCCTTTAAACTTTACCCATACCAGGTCAGTGTCCCCCAGTGAGAGTGACTCAGGTGAAAATCCAGACAAAAAAATTCAAAAGAATGATATTAAAAGGAATAAAAGAGGACATGAATTCACTCCTTAATAAATTCCAAAAGATTGCAGACAAGCACCTGAATGAAATAAGGAAGTCAATGGAGGATATGAATATGGAGTCAAGGGAGGATAGGAATATGGAATTTCATAAAGAGATAGGAATACTGAAAAAAAGTGAAATGTTAGAAATGAAAATTTCAGTAAGTCAAATAACAAGCACAGTGGAAAATCTAACCAATAAAACGAATCATAGGGAGGATAGACTATCAGAGCTGGAAGATAAGGTAAAGGAATTGGTACAAGTACATTCATTCAAAGACAATTACACATATTTTTAAAGTATGAATAAAAGCCAAGATCACTAGCACATCATGAAAAGAACAAATACTTTCCTTGTTGGCATAAAAAAAGTAGAAGAACACCATTCTCAAACTATAGAAAATACCTTCACTATCATCATGAAAGAAAATTTCACAAATATATGGAGATTCCCAAGTACAAGAGGCATATAGAACACCAAGTAGACAAAACCAGAATAGAAGCTCCCCATGTCATAAAGCAGTTAAACACTAAATATGCAGAACCAAAAAAGTATGATAGAAAACTTAAAGAAACATCAAGTAACAGGTATAGTCAGATCTATCAGAACATTAGCTGTTTTCTCAACAGAACATTTAAAAACTTTAATGATGTATTTAAACTGCTGAAAGATCACAGTTGCTACCCCAAAGTACAACACCCGGGAAAACCATGTGTCATAGCTGATAGGCAAAGGAAACATTCCATTAGAAGATTATGATGAAAGAACTTATGGCCCATAAACCAGCTCTTCAGAGGATACTGATTTCTGACTAAAGGGAAAGATAAACACATGTAGGAAACTACAAGGAAGAACAAAAGCAACAACAAACCATTATAACTGTAGTTGAGAAAGAATATTAGAAAAAGATCAAACACTATACAATGAACAAAGTTACAGGAATTAATACACATCTTTCTGTAAATGAAATTCTAAACCATCTTATTAAATAAGAAACACGAAGCCAACTGCAGAGTTAAAAGCCCAGAGAGCAGAGCAATAGCCAAGAGCTAAGACCACATTATTTTACCACTTGCTGCCGTCCTTTCCCTCAAAGACAGACCTTCTTCCTATGTCCTGTCTTTTTATTGCCTTTTTCTTCTGCCTTCTCATTGGCTCTAAACCCAACCACATGATTTTCCTGTCACGGCCTGTCTATACAGACCTCCAGGTCTCTATGGTTGGTACTGCAAATAAAAGTTCAGGTCACTTTGCTTTGGATGTGTCCTTGACCACAGAGACTCTGCCTGCCATGTGATCGGATTAAGGGCATGTGCTACCACCACCTGACTCCCACTTATGGCTCGCTCACTCACTCACTCGCTGTGACGTCTGATCTCCAGGCAACTTTATTAACATACAAATAAAATCACATTCCAGTACAAATAAAATATCACCATATCTTTCAACAAGAACTCTAAATATTAATGGCCTAAATTTCCCAGTCAAAAGATACAGACTAGTATATTGATTTAGAAAACAGTGTTCACCTATATGTTGCCTCCAAGAAACACATTTTTCCATCAAAGACAAAGACTCCTGAGGGGGAAAGTTTTAAAGAAGGCATTCCAAGAAATTGGAACTATGAAATGATTGGGTATTGCTGTTGCTGTTCTAAAATTGGACAAAACACATTTCAAACCAAAATTAATCAGGAAAGATAGATAAGGTGACTTCATTCTGATTAAGGAAACAATCTACCAGTAATAGATCATTACAATTATAAACATGTATTACCAAATGCTAGCACGCCTAAGTTTATAAAACAAATACTACTAGATTAATCCCAATACATTAATAATCAGTGACTTCATTACCACACTATCACCAATGGTCATTTAGATGAAAAATAAACAGAGAAATATCAGTAAAAGACCCTATAGCTCAAATGGGCTTAATTCAAGTGTATATAACATTCCATTCATAATATACATTCTTCTCAGCATCCATGGAACTTTTTCTAAGATGGACACAGTGAAAGTCAAATATAAGAAAATTGAAATAACTTCTCATATTTTATATAATCATAATAGAATAAAGCTAGAAATCAACAGCAGAAAAAACCAAATGATATTAATGAACTCACAGAGATTAACCAACACAATATGGAATAATGAACAGGTCACTGAAGAAACCAAGAAGGAAATAAAGACATTCCTACAACTGAATGAAGATGAAGGCATGACATGTTAAAATCTATAGTATACAATGAAAGCATTCTTAAAACAGAAGTTTGTAGCTATCAGTGACCACATTAAAAATCAGACAGGCTTCAAGTAAATAACTTAGTCATACACCTCGGAAAATAAGAACAAATGAGACACAAGAGCAACAGATGTAAAGAAATGTAGATAGATATGAAGAATTGTAAATAGATGTAAAGAAATGATTAATGGCAGAAATAGATGAAATAGAAATGATTAATGGCAGAAATTAATGAAATATAAGTGAAGAAAGGAATACAATGAAGAAATTTAAAAAGTTTATTCTTTGAAAAGATAAAGATAGGCACTCTTGGTCATACCACACACCAAAAAAAAGAGACAACCCAAATCAGTAAAATTAGAGATTAAAAGGGAGAAATTAAAATACATGATAATGGAAATTTAGAAAATCATAAATGCATACCATAAGAAGTTAAATTCCACTAAGATGGAAAGTTAAAAAGAAATGGATACATTTCTAGATGCTCATGGACAACCACAGTTATATCAAGATGTGACAAATAATTTAGGCACACATACACCAACCAATGAGGCTTCAGCATTAATTAAAAATCAACTAAGAAGAAGTTCTGGCCCAGAAAGATTCATTTTAGAATTCTATGAGACCATTAAAGAATTGTGTAATGGTTAAAGTTAATTGTCAATTTGAAAGACTCTAGAATCACCTGAAGATAAGCTCCAGGCACGTACATGGAAGATTTTCTAGATTAATTAAGGTGGGAAGACCCACCCATAGTGGGTGGCCACACTCCTCACTGGCATCCAGGGATGTAAATGGAGAAAGGGAACTAATGACTATGGATGTTTTCATTTTTCTGTTGCTCTGACAGTAAGCATAATGTGATCAGTTGCTTCATGATACTGTGACCTTAATTTCCTTGCCCTGATAGACAGTAGCTTGAATGGTGGGCTAAAATAAATCCTTTCTTCTTTAAATTGTTTCGTCAAAATATTTTAGCATAAAAACAGAAAAATAAATTAAGACAAACACTTACACCAATTCTTCTCATTTTGGTCCACCAAATGGTAGAGATGGAATTTCCAAAGTCATTTTACAAAGTTAACATTAACCCATACCAAAACCAGATAAAAACACACGCATAAAAATTGTAGATTAACCTGCCTAATGAACACAGAAATAAACATTCTCAATAAAACACATACAAACTTGATTTAAAAACATGTCAACAAAATCACACATTGTGATCAAGTTGGCTTCATTATAGAGATGAAAGGCTGTTTCAGCCTATGCAAATATAATGCATTACAAAAATGGACTCAAGGACAAAAGTCACATGATCATCTCAATAATGCGAAACATGTTTCACACAACCTAACATACCTTCATGGTAATAACATGAAAGAGACTTATGAACAAATCAAACATATCTCAATAAGGGCTATTCAATGACATAACTACAATCTGTTAGAGCAGAAACAAGAGAAGGGTACCCTCTCTCTTTATTCCTATTCCATATATTTCTTGAAGTCTTAGCTAAAGTAATAAGACATGAGAAGGAATTAAAAAAAACAAGTCAAACTATCTTTATTTACAGATGATATAATTCTATACACAAGAGACCCTGAGGACACCACCGGAAAACTCTGAGAGCTAAAAGCACTTTCAACAAAGTGACAGGATACACATTTAACATAAAAAAAAACAATGAAAAACTAATGACAAACAGGCTAAGAAAGAAATCAGGGGAACAGTCCCATTCACAAAGGCCACAAATCCCCTTTTACCTCCCCCAAACATAAACAATACAAAACCAATCCAACCTTGGAATAAAACTAACCAAGGAAGTGAAAGACCTCTACAATGAAAATTTTAGAACACTGAAGAAGAATATTGAGGAAGATACTAGAAGAAAACTTTTATGCTCATGGTCTTAAATAATAGTGTGAAAATGGCCATCCTATCAAAAACAATCTTCAGAGTCAATGGACTCTGCATCAAAATCACAATGCCATTCTTCACTGAAATAGATAAGAAGAAACTTAAATTCATATTGAAACACCAGAGACCCTATATAGCTAATGCAATCCGGAGCAAAAGGAATAATTCAGGATATATCATCATATATGATTTTGTTAAACTACAGAGTTCTACTAATAAAAACTGCATGTTATAACAAACAGACATACAGATCAATGGACTGGGAAAGAGGACTTACATATAAACGTCCACAGCTACAGCCACACAATTTTTGACAAAGATGTCAAAATACACATTGAAGAATAGATGGCCTTATCACCAAACATACAGGAAGGGAACTACATCTGTATCTTTAACTCTGCATAAAAGTGTACTCCAAATGTATCAAAGACCTTAAAGTAAGACCAGATACTAGAACTCTAGAGGAAAAAAGTAGGGAAAACACTTTAAGACATGGGTATGCATAAAGACTTGCTGAACACAACTCCAGTTGTTCAGAGAGTAAAGATAACAACAAATGGGACTTGGAAGTAGAAGAGATCTTCTGGGTAAACTGGGACTAGGGGTGGGAAAGTGGGGGTATAGGAACATGAGGGATCAGGTAGGGGGGTTTGGGGGTGGGACAGAGGGGAGAGTAATGAAAGAGATGTCTTGTTTGAGGGGGCGCATTTCAGAGTTAGGGAGAAACCTGGTACCAGGGACTCTCCCAGGAATCCACAAGGATGACCACAGCTAAGACTCCTAGCAATGATGGAGAAGGTGCCTGAACTGGCCATCTTCTGTAATCAGATTGGTTATTACCCTAATTGTCATCAGAGAACTTTCATCCAATAACTGATGGAAGCAGATGCAGAGATGCAGAGCCAAGCACTGGGCTGAGCTCCAGGAGTCCTGCTGAAGGAAAGGGAGAGGAATTGTATGAGCCGGGGTGGGGGGTGGTAGAAGTGATGGGGGGTGGTGGGGTGTGTGTGTCAAGGTAATGACTTGGCAGCCCACAGAGACAACTGACCTGGGTTCTTGGGAACTCATGGACTCTGGACCAACACCTAAGGAGCCTGCATGGGACCGACCTAGGCCCTCTACATGTGTGTGACAGTTGTGTTGCTTGGTCTGTTTCTGGGGCTCCTAGCAGTGGGATCAGGACCTGTCTTTAGCACTTGAACTGGCTTTTGGGAACCTCTTCCCCGTGCTGGGTTGCCTAGCCCAGCCTTGATGCAGGGGATGGAGCTTGGTCCTGCCTCAACTTCATGTACCATGCTTGCCCCTTTCTGAATGGAGACTGAGGAGCAGTGGAAGGCGGCAGGGCAGGGGCAGATACAGGATAGCCAGGGGAGCAGGGGTGGGGTGGGGTGGGGGTGGGAGTGGGAGTGGGGTGGGGGGTGGGGGAACTGTGATTGGGATGTAAAATCAATGAAAATTTTTAACTATTAAATAAATCACCCCCCTCAAAAAACAAAACAAAACAAACAGACAAACCAAAACAAAACAAATGGGACCTTATGAAATTAAAAGTCTTCTGTACAACAAAGAGACACTGACAGAATATAATAGAATCTTCCCTGGCTGAGCATCTGACAGAAGGCTGGTACCCAGAATATACAAAAAATGAACACAATGAAAACACAGAAACAAGCCCAGTGGAAACATGAATGAAGAACCTGAAACAGAGTTCTCAGGAGAAACCCAGATAACTGATTACAGCTTTTTAAAAGTGTGCAATGTCCTTAATAATTGGGACTCGCAAAACTAAGTCAAGATTTCTTAGAATGATTAGCATAAAACACACACACACACACATACACACACACACACAGAGAGAGAGAGAGAGAGAGAGAGAGAGAGAGAGAGAGAGAGAGAGAAAGAGAAGATAGCAAATGCTACCAAATAGATGGGAAAGAAAAGTCTTCATCCAGTATTGGTGGCAAGTCAATGCAGCCACTATGGGAACCAGTTTGGACATCTCAAAAAAACAAAACAAAAACAAAAACAAAAACCTGAACCACCACATGACCCAGCGACAGCATTCCTTTATGTATACCTCATGCTATGTGAAACCACGGAAGTACATCAGTGTGAAACCACACTGATGCTCACTGATGCTCTATTCACAGAGGAAAGGAAATGGAATCATCCTAGATGTCCACCAGCTGTTGAATGCACATTGAAAATGTGGCGTGTATTCAGCATAAAGAAAAATGAAAATGTGAAAAGTGCAGGAGAAGGGGTTAGAGTTGGAAAATATTATAGTAAGTGAGGTAACTCGGGCTCAGAGAGATGAACACGGTAGGTTCTGGCTCTTAGCTGAGTCCTGGTTTCTAACTCTTAGGTATGTGCATTTATGTTGGAGTTAAGTGTGTAAAGCACATGAGAATAGAAGCAGGTTGAGGGGGTCAGTGGGACATATCCAATATGAAGTATTTCCAAAGAGAAATACTGAGGGTGAAAGGATTCAAGGGGAGAGGAAGGTAAGAGAAATGGGAAAGAAGAGGCTACGGTGGGAGATTCAGTCAACACTAATGTGTGAGTGGGCTTGTGCAAAAACCTTCCACAGGTCTTAGTTTTTTATTCTTAGGTTTTTATTAAAATAGAGGGTTACACTAAGCACTTCTTTAGTTCATTTCCAGATTTTGATATACCTTTTCCATTCCCATGTTCTCTTCTGGAAGTTCCTTATCTTACCTTATAGAAATAAGAGTAATTACTGTTTTTCTCTTCAGGGGAAGGGAGGAGATATAGAGCTTTCAGGGGATTTTTCCAGTCATGTTGTTATGTGGAAAGGTTTTCTTGTTTCTTGGATCATATCAAGAAAAACCATTTTTGTTCCAAGGAAGCCCTAAACTGTGAAATCTCCATATGATTTCTTAAAAGTAACATCTGGAAATTTTGTATGTTCAGCCAAAAATAAGGTTGCTTCGAAAGGAAGCTTTTCTGAGGTACCTCTGTGATTGAGATGTGTTTATCAAGTGTCAAAACCTTTGTATTATTTCCTTTTTTAACTAAGGTCACTCAATGAAATCTAGCACATACAGGAAGACATCCTATAGCACTAACTTGTCCCAATTTTCTATATATGCAAACACTATTCTGCTTTGAACTTCTGAAATTCAATTGCATACTGTCTTAAGGTTTCTATTGCTGTAATGAAACACCATGAACAAAAGCAACTTGGGGAGGAAAAGGCAGGAACTCAAGGCAAGAACCCTGGAGGCGAGAACTGATGTAGATGCTATGGAAGAATGCTGCTTCCTGGCTTGCTCCTCATGGCTGCTCAGCCTGCTTTCTTATACTAGGCAGGACTATCCACCCAGGAGTTGCACTATGCCTTGTGGGGTTAATCATCTATCAACGAAATGTGCCCCAGGCTTGCCCACAGGCTAGTTTGGTAGGGGTATTTCTCAGTTCAAGTTCCCTCTTCTCAAAGGACTTTAGCTTGTGTCAAGTTGACATAAAACTGACCAGAACAATTTTGTAGGGAATCTTTCTGATACTTTAGTATCAACAGCCATGTAAGGTTAGCATGAGCACAGGATGACTGTGTTCATCACTACTCTATTCACAACAGCTAAGAAACAGAGAAGAACCTAAATATCCTTCAGCTGATGAAAGGATAATAAAAACTGGTACATTTAGAAACGGAATTCTGTTCAAAGACAAAAGCTAAACGTTCTCTCTTATTTGTGGCTCCTAGATCCAAATCTTAGAAGAAGTGTATAACCTGAAATAACCACAGGAACCAGCAAAGTGAAAATGGACCATGGGATAAGGGTAGAGCTCTAGAGAGGGAAACAGCAGCACACTGGTGCTATGAAAGGAAGAAAGGAGACAGGCTTTAACTGAGGGGAGGGGAATAAATAACACATGATATTTGAAAAGGCCACAGAGAATCATATTATTTTATGTTTACCTAAAATTACATATTGTATATATGTATGTATGTATGTATGTATGTATGCATATGCATAAATATATAGTTTGAATAAAGTTATACGACTTGGGATGATAATGTGCCTCTCAAGAGTCATAGACTAACAAAAACCCCAGTTCCAGACACGAGAAACCTCCTTTGGAATTGTTGCTTAGGAGAGTCCAAGAAATCCCTTGAACAATGAGAACAATGAACTTACTCTGGGATGCCAAGTGCTGAGAGCATTTACTGCCATACAGGACCTAACAAGGGCCACAGATTGTACTTGCCCACAATCCTCTGTAAGTCTCCTATTATCTAAAACAGCCACAGATTTCTTTCTCTTTCATGCCTGGCATTTTTGAAGAAAGCAGCTGATGAGCCATTTTACAGTCCTGTTTTCCCATCTGGAAACAGTTGCTGGAACTTGTTTTTGCTCAGAATTTGAAGGCTATTTTCTTGTATTGTAGTGTTCTGGTTGGGTAAGAGATGCACAGAGGAGCTTTACTAAGCAGAAGCGTCTCATGTTAAATCAAGCATAGTGAAGGTTGGAAGTCATGATTATGTACCTGCTGTGGTCAGAATGCTCATATTCTACTCAAATCTATATGTAGAAATCTTTATTCCCATGGTGATTGTAAGAGAAAGTGGGGTCTTTTTAAAAAATCATTTTGTCTTGAAGTCAAGGCACTCACAATCTGGATTAGAGTTCTCTTGAGAATTCAGAGTGATGCCCTGTTCCTTCCTCTATGTGAGAACCCAGTGAGAAGGCACAGTCTTTAATAAAAAGCTATCTATACAAATATTATGCATATATGATACATATATAATATATTTTAAATTACCCTATCAATTATCTTACTATCTCTTGAAAATATGTAGCTAAAATTTTATCAGGTATATGGAAAAAACAGAACATACCTTCTTTTTTTGGGGTAACATACAGATGTGATTCAAACTATGTACACAAAACACTGCTCCATATGGCTCCAACTGTTATTTTAAAAAAGTGAGCCTCAAAATCAGTATGGACCTTGGTTTCCAGGTGGGATGGGAAGCTGGGAGAGCTGGTGTGCTCTGTGAGAAACAAGAATTTGGAGCAGAGTTGTGGTGGTGATAAGGAGACCTGGAACCTGGTGGTGGTTTGATGGGGACTCACAGGGCAGTGCCCTGTGTTGAGTAGAGTGGACAGAGCCTGAAAAGACTTGGATAGAGAACAGCCATGTGGAGGAGGATGTAGGTTGTAGGAGGATGGGCTGTGTGTCCTGTCTCTATTTACCGTCCGTGTAAGATAGTTAGCAAAAGCTTTGCTCACTAATGCTTTAATGAAAGTGTTGTATTTGGGGGATGTTTGAAGGGAAGACTGAGCTCAGTTTATGCAAAGATGAAAAGATATGAGGAAAGTGGGAACTCATGAAAGTTGGATCAATGGCTGTGGAGCCTGCATGGGACTGGACTAGGCCCTCTGCATGGCGAGACAATTATGTAGCTTGATCTGCTTGGGGGACCCCCTGGCAGTAGAATCAGAATCCATCCCTGGTGCATGAGGGGGGGTTTTGGAGCCCACTACCTGTGATGGGATACCTTGTACAGCCTTAAGGCAGGGGGAAGGGCTTGGACTTGCCTCTACTGGATGTGCCTCCCCAGGGGAGGCCTTGCCTTTTTGTGGGGAAGAGTGGGGGTGGGTTGGGGGGGAGTTTCGGGGGGCAGGAGGAGGAAAGAGGGGGATCTTTGATTAGTGTGTAAAATGAATGAAAAAAATTTCTTAATTAAAAAATAAAGATATGAGGAGAAGCTGGAGTAGAAGAGAGGCAAAGGATTTCAAGACTAAAAACTTGGACCATTGGCACAAATTCTAATGTAAACTTCAGACTGTCATGCCTGAAGAGTGGATATGTTCAAAGCCAAGATTGGCGACAAGTGAGGCATGTGATATGCTAAAGGATAGATTGAACGATAACAGAGTCCAGGGAAAGCTGGGGATCAATGGGTTCACATCTCTGCCCTTATCTCCCAGCCCTCCATGCAGGCTCAATGCTACTTGCTGCAGCGCTGAAGGAACTCGCTGGGGCATGGCCTCTGTGCCCAGCTCCCCATGGGTGCAGTGTGTTTCAGGTGATGGAAATTGACTTTTTCCTTCTGAAGTTACATTTGTTCCTTGGAGAAGCTTAAATCTACTTCCTGGAATACTGGCATGATGTTCGACTTAGGGTTACGATTCTTCTTGTTTGATCAGCTTTGTGGAAAAATTCATCCAGATCAGGTAAGTACTCCTTGAGCCCAGCTCCTAGAATAAGGGGGTTTTGGTTTTTTTCTTATCCTGTTTTTTTTTTTTTTTATAACACATTTGAGATGAAAACTCCTGGGAACCAGTACACCACCACCACCACCATTTTAGGAGAACAACTTGGGCAGAAAAGAGGCTAGAGTAGGCATAGGACTTCCATGCAGACCTCACAGATCATCGGCCTGGGGAGGGAGATTTCCCAGGTAGATCTCAGTTCTTGCTAATTGGGAGTGCTGCACTGGCTTATAAGGAGCTTCCAGTCCAGTGTACAGAATGTTTCCCCATACTGTTCAGTGGCAGCTTTTTGTCATCTTCGATGTCCTTAGACAATCCTCCGCATGTGCTAGGGCTGACATGGAGGGCAATGTTCACCCTCTGCTGGATGAATAGGTGCTGACCCATCTGTACTCTATTGGATGACACAGAAATGTCTCCAACAATCTGAGGGTATTCCCTTCCTTAGGAGGGGACTACCAGTAAGGACCTCATGAAGGGAAGGTGGTTTCTAGAGAAGAAATATTAGAGAATTGTTTTATCCACTTTATAAGAAAATTTATGGGAAAATTATTTTGATTCAACCTAGAAATGCATATTATTCATGAATAATAAGGGTTCTCAGTTTATCTAGAGAGGGGAGTACAAGTCTACGGCTCTTCATCCTTTTCTCATCTTTCATCAGCACAGCAGATAGTGAGGAAAAGCATCAAAGGTAAACTATTAACAAGCACACTGTGCCAGTTCACCCAGTACCAATCAGAACCCTGAAAGATACACAATCTTGCCATAATCTCGTATATTCAAATCCTAAAAGACCAAAATCTCTAAAATATAAAATCTCTAAAGATAAAAATCCTGATGATCCCAATTCAAAAAAATAAATAAATAAAACTCAAATGTTGAAATTTGGAAGATGAAATCCTGAAAACTGCATTTCCATTGAAAAAAAGTAAACAGCTGTGCAAGAGGGATGCAGAACTGAATTCCAAGGAAGCCATTACTGCAGTTTGGATGGTATATGGAGCAGATGCTCAGTTATGTTATTACATTCTACCTCTGTCCCTTCACACAACAGCATGCTTGAACTCCAAAATCTGCCCTTTATCAAAGAGTAAAGTGAGTTCTGTACCCTAGCAACTTTCTAAATCAAAGACATCTGCCAGTGCAGGGTTCCTCCAGTGTTAGGAAAAGATATAGAAATGTATGATACAGAAATGATAGGACTAAAGGGTAGATTATTGAATCTACTTTAATCCAAAAAACAACTATTAATCTTACATATTTTACATTAAATATAGATTTTGGTTTATTAGTACAAATTTGTGGTCAATTTTGTTATACTGTATGTATATTTCTATTCTTGTTTAAGGTATTATGTTTATGTAACTCATTTAAAATTGTAATATCTAATTAAGAAATACAGATTAATAGTCACCTGTGATAATCAAACTTATAGTTAAGTTAGTTAAGTTTTCTAGGTATACATAGATATATTTCAACTAGGTAGGTAATCATCAAACACTTCAAAAACCTACAGAATATGGCGTTTAAAATGTTTTAAAAACTTAGACTTTTCTGGACAGTAAGACATGTGCGCCAATTTACTTCAAAGAGGAAGATAGGCATTAAAGACACTCCATATGGAGTTTGCTTTCTTTGTGGCAGGACATAGCCATTTAGATAAGAAACGGCTTGCCTGGACTGTTTAACAGTATGTTGTATAAACTGGACATACAAGACCTATAGGAAGGTGATCACTGAACTTTGCCAAAACATGGTGAGATGGTCCTTCAGGTTTCTGTTTTGCAGAGGAGACTGACAGACATTCTGCAGGACACAAGGGAAAGCGGCAGATGAACTTTGCCAATAGACGAGACAATCCTTCGAATTTCCTGCTTCACAAAAACGTCTGCCAGAGACTCAAGCCTGTAGGCTGGAGATGGATGCCCCAACATTGCAGAAGAACTTTGGGTGACTGTCCAGGCATCCCGTTGTCTCTGTCAAGTGGCTCAAAACCACCTATGGCTCCGAGTCCAGATGAATCCAACTTCTCTCTCAGATATGTCATTTCAAGGCTCAGGGATTAATCTGTCTAAGGCAGTGAAGGAATGGAGAAATGACAGACACACAGAAATGCTGAGATCAGGTGGTCTGGGCTCTCTGATGGAGAAACCAAACTGTGCTCCCCATATAGTTCAGTATGTTAATCACATACAGTTGAACAGGGAGTCTGGTTATTTCATACAGATAAACAGGAGGTGGGGTTAATATATATCTGCACCAAGAAGGCAGGCTTAGCTAATCTCCATAGGAGCACTCTCTGTAGAGTAGCAATCTTCAGGTCCCAAACATCCTGGGGGAGAAATCTGTGGTCGACATTTTCTGCACATACTATCAATCTACACATGGATCAGGAAGGAAGACTTAGCCATTTCCCTGAGCCTAACCTCGAGAAGGTTTTGTTACTTCTATAGGACTGAAGCCTTGGTCTTTGGCATGACTGTGCCCATGTTAAACAGTACACATTCACTAAGGTCTACACTTCTTTGTTACATACATCTTTTGTGGGCACTGTGTACTTATGTACACGTATTACCCCCCATATATATACATTTGTGTGTGTGTCTGTGTGTAATTTAAAATTAAATAAATAGTTTTTCAAAAAGGGAGATAAGTTGAATTTTTCATCTATGGGAGCAGACACCTCTGTGTTTTCATGTCCTTACACCACAGATCTCCCATACCTATTGGATGTGAAGTGACCAAAGAATCCCTGTGGGTCCAGGGGATTGCTTGCAACTTTCTGAATAGAACTCTGGTAGATTGGTAAATAACAGCAAGAACTGACTAACAGAATTTCTTCAGATCAAGAAGCTTCTACACAGCAAAAGAAACAGCAAACAGACTGATGAGACAGCCTACTGAGTGGGAGAAAGTCTTAGCTAAGTACTAGTATGGCAAGGGATTAATATTCAGAATAAATGAGGAACTCAAACAAATATCCAACCAGCAAAAACTCCAATCACCAAATGGGCATATTAGCTGAAGAGATCAAATGAAGAAGTCAAGTGGCCAACAATAAACATATGAAAAAATATTCAACATCCTTATCAGACTGGGAAATGCAAATCAAAGCAACATTCGGAGTCTATTCTACCCCAGACAGAAGGGCAATCATCAAGAAAAATCAACAGATAAACAAACAAAACCCAGAAAATATTAATGAAGATGTTTATAGGGGCTATAAATTAGAGTATTCATTATGGAAATCAGTGTGAAAGTTTCTCAAAGTTAAAAATAGAGCCACCATATGATACAGCTGTATCACTTCTGTGTACTTAGTCTAAAAAATCTAAACACCTTACTATAATGATACCTACACATCCATTATGGTGACTTGAATAAAACGTTCTTTATTATTGCAGTTATCCAAACACTTGGTTCTGGGCATTTGAGTACTTGTTTCCCAGTTAGTGGCACTGTTTAGGGAAGCTTGGGAGGTGTGGATATTGGAAGAAGTGTGTCACTGGAGGCTGGCTTTGAGAGTTCAAAACTTGTGTCATTTCAACTTGACTCTCTCTGCTTGTGTTTGTGATTCAGCATGTGAGCCATCAACTACTTGCTCCAGCCCATGGCTGTTGCTTACTGCCATGCTTCCCTGGCTTGATGGACTCTTAACCTTCTGGAACTGTAGTCCCAAATAAACCTTTCACTCTCTAAGCTGCATTGGTCACAGGGTTTTATCACAGCAACAGAAGAGTAGCTAATACATCCATGTGCATTGTTGCAGTGCTCAAAATAGCCAAACACAGAATCAGCCCAGGTATCCATCAGTGGATGGGTAGATAAGGAAAATGTGGTGTATTGTGAGCATGTAAAGAAAATGTAGTCTATAAACATAATAGAGCCTTTTCCAACCATAAAATAGAACATATTTTATCAACTTCAGGTAAATGAAGGGTCATAGACATCATGTTGTATAAAATAAGCCAGAGTCACAGAGTTGGGTGTCACAGTAAGATATGGAATGGAGAAGGAGAGGTGTAAGGGGAATAAAAAAATTAAAAAGAGAAGGTGAAGATGATTAAAATACTTTATATTCATGTACAGAAATTCTATACTAAAACATATTACTTTATACAATTAATATATGTGAACCAAAAATGGACTAGAACCTTTGGAACCATGACCCAAAATAAATCCTTCGTTCTATAAATTGTCCATGTCAGCAATGAAAAAAATTGGTCTAAAACGCTGCAGACATATAGTTGTGTGATGATGTAGAAAGTTACCAGGTGGGGTAGTGTGTGCCTGTAAACCCAGAACTCTGAGGTGGATGCAGGAAGATTAGGAGTTTAAGGTTATCCTCAGCTACATAGCAAATTAGAAGCCATCCTGACCTATAGAGACCTTATCTCAAACAAAACAAAATAAAAACCTTAGTGTTCTAATACATTTTACTCAATTTTGATCTTGAAAGTTCATTATCATGAGTTTTTAGTGTATATAAAAATATTAAAACTTTCTCAGTAAGTGAAGAGATATCCTATTTGTTCATTTGCATTCATGGAAGATGCAGGTTCTGAGGTTACAGGTATTTTTTGGAGACATGAGGATGCCCATCACAGCTTTTAATTGATCTCAGCCTCACTGCCCATCTCAGTATTTCAGGTGATTACAGTTGTAAGACCAGGTCACACAATTGATAACCCTAGTGTTTACATTTATACATTTAATATTTTATCTACTTTTATGAATATTATTCTTATAATATCTGTATCTCTGCAACTCATGTCATTATTCCAGAGTGGTTATTGTGGTGATATTTTATTTGTGCTGAAATGTGGTGATATTTTATTTGTGCTTTAACAAATAAAGCTTGCCTGGAGATCAGAGGAAAAGTCCAGCCATTATAAGTAAACAAAGAAGTCAGGCAATGGTAGCACATGCCTTTAATCCCATCACTTGGCAGGCAGGGATCTGTCTGAATCTCTGTGAGTGCAAGGCCACACTGGAAACAGCCAGGTGTGGTGGCACACGCCTTAAATTCCAACACTAGTTAACCACAGAGGTCTGTACAAACAGACAGGAAGTGACAGAGCTGGGCAGGAAGAGGAAGTGATGTAGCTGGACAGAGAGAGCAAATGAGATGGCAGAACAGCAAGGCATATAGGCATGGGTAGACAGGAAGTAACTCGCATTTGGAAGCTGCGAAGTTGGTGAGGTAAGGTTAGCATTTGGCTGTTCCTATTCCTCTGATCTCTCTCAGGTTCTCACCCCTATATCTGGCTCCATGTATTTTATTTAATAAGACCATTTAGAAAGTCATCCACAGGTTATGCTGTTGTGGTGACTGTGTCTTTGGAAATTTGGCATACCCCTATTGTACTGTGTGCTTTGTATATCCGAACTCTCTTTCTCACGAAGACCTGATGAGGATGTCAATTTCTAGATCAGTGATGAGAGGTCCACAAGAAGTTGTCACAGTCCCTATTTTAATCACATAGGATGACTGAATAATGGGCAGTTCAGTGGGGTTTGTTCAATGGAGATAGTGTGAGATGCAGCATGTATCTGTCTGCTCCAGAGAAAGAAAGCCAACGGGCCGAAAACTGGCCCTAGGGGTTTGCAAGTCCAACACCTGCAGGACCAGATGCCAGGTTGGGAGCCCAGGGAAGAGCTGGCTGGCATTTTGGCTTATGTCTGAAGGCTGGCTGGAAAAAATGCCTCTTTATTTGGAGAAACCAGTCTTTTATTTTTATTCTGATCTTCAAATTGTCAAATGATGACCACTTCTAAAGCGGGACACCGAAGTACGGGGCCAGGTAAGGTTTATTAAGAAATGAAATCTATAAGGTAAACTCACGACACAGAACAGAGCTGAGACGCCGCCCGGTGATTCAGCTGCTGCTGTCCTGCCGTTCTGCCCAAGGTGATGGAACCAAACTGCAAGCCACGCTTCTCTGCTGCTCCCTGCCTGCTACTGTGAGCCCAAGAGAGGGCGCTACCCTTCCTCTACAGTTTTTAAGGGGTCACATATCTTCAGATAAGACCACGCCCATAAGGCCAAAAAAAGAAAAAAATGCTCCATTCAATTGGTCCTTGGAACGAATGGCAGAATTCCCACAATACACTTCTGTGATCGAGGTCAAATTACTTTATTCAAAATCCTCTGCTTTTTAAGTTTTTTTATTAGTTCTTTGAGAATTTCATAAATTCGTTTTGATAATATTCACTATGTCTTCCAACTCCCCTTGATCTATCTTACCTTTTCTACCTACCCATCCTTGGTCCTCTTCTTTTGAATTAGTATTGTCAGCATAGAGGTGAATGTTAAGGAAAAGGTATTTTTTAATACTTAAATCACTTTTAAAAAAGAAAAAAAACCTTTATCTATATTGAGAACAATTTGAGTATGTGAATACTCTTTTGCTAGTGAACATTTTAGGAATCAAAACTGGAGATTATTTGGAATGAAAATTTAATGTCCAGATTGAGTTATTTTGTAATAAGACATAAATCAAAATTTGAAGACTTAGAATATTTAAGAAACTCATTATTTATTTATATTTATATTGACTACACATTGTGTTTTCCATATACTGAATTGATTAAAATACATTATTAAAACTAATTCTACTAAGTACTCTTTAAGTTTTTAATCGCTTAGTGTCTATCTTACATTTACATAAATGGTGCTGACATGTAAAATACATTACCTTTCTCTTTCTAGGTGGAAAACCGTATTATTTATTTCTTTTCTTTACCTTTAACATACTCCTTTACCTTGGTCAGCCATTCTTTGGATAGTATGTGTGTGCAACAGCACTGGATAGCGAGATGGAGATGTGCCTGCTTGGAGCAGTGGACTGATTCCCATACAGGCCTTTCCTGTACTTTCTGCTTCTCTTGGTTCTGCCCAACCCAGTTTCTACTCTTATGCAGTTGGCTCTTCACACTTTGGTAAATCACAAAAGCAAATGACTTCACTCACAGCCCTTTGTTTGTTATTAGTACCCAAGCTTTTCATCTGCTTGCTTGAACAAAACACCTTAACTGTTGTTTCCTTAACTTGTCATTGAGAACTTCCCACAAGCCTTCTTTGGGCTTTCTTGATTCCACTCTCAGTCACTGTGGCCCTTTGTTAACTGTGCCCTCCCATCTTCTGGCACATTCTTATTTTGTTTACCTTCTGTCTTTACATGCATTTTCAGATACTATCTGTATTCTTTGTAAGTTTCATGTATTTATACATTTTCTATCTGCCATATCTATTGCCCTCCAACTCTCCCTAGTGTCTCCACCCCATCCCCCTCCCAACTTCATGTCCTCTTTCTCTGTTGTTATTAATACCTCCTGCTGAGTATAATTAGTGCTGCCTCCATGCACTGGGTGGGACATGAGCAACCCGCTACCAACCACTTCCCCAAAGGAGAGTGATTTACCCTCTCTCAGTAGCCACCAACAACCATTAACTGCTACAATAGGGGTGGGGTCTTGAGAGTTCCTCTCTCACCCATGCTGAACTTTTGACTGGCTGGTTTTGTGCAAATCTTGTACAGGTAACTTCAGCTACTATGAGTTGATGGATGCAACATCCAAGCCATCTCCAAAACCCAGAATTTAGCTTTCCTTCCAGTCTACCAGCTCTTACACTCTTTCCTACCCCTCTTCCATGAACTTCTCCCTGAGCCTTGGATGGTGGGAGAGTGATAAAGATGAGCCATTCACAGCTGAGCATTCAGAGCTGTTTTTGCAGAGTATGCAAACAGTATGCAAGGAGGCATCTAGCAGGAAGGAAACTTAAGTAGCAGCCAGGGAAACACTTGGCATTCAGTTGTACGGAAGATAGTGATCTGGCCTATCCAGGGTCCTCTTCAGCTCCTGAGCTGAAGTTGCCTTCTCTCTGAGCAGACCCAAGTGAGCCAGAACCCGATATGGTGGAACACTCGGACTTGCCCATGTTTTCAGGGCCTGTCTAATCAGCAGTCTTCTGTCTGCAGTCCCTGGAGGTTGGCTGAGCTTATCTGATGCTCCCCAACATCTTTCTGTAACTCTGGCTTTCATTCTGGAGGATCAGAGTTTCATTGAGGTCTGATGGCTTTTTCTGGTCAGACCTGCTCCCAGCTCCTCTTAACTTTATTATGCACCATCACCCCTTTACCTCCAATAAACTTTCTGCTGTATAATACAAATTTTGTTTTGGGGCCTGCTTCCAAGTGATATCATTCCTTAATACCTTACCTTTTTTACTTTTCTCTGGTTGCCTGATTTTTCAATGTCTCTTTCCTTTCTCAGGAAATGGTCAGATTCTGTAGACTTAGAATCCCATGTACTTGTACTATGGATCTGCTAAAATCTAACTGAATGAAGAAGTATATGTTGCCAAAAACTCTGAGGCAAATTAGATACATTCTTATTTTCTACTATATTTTATAATCACAAATTTGAAATGCAACTCAAATAAAGTAATTCAATTTGTAGCTACCTACCCAACCCTGTGCTTTATAGATGCTCAGGGTCAGAGTCGTTAAGTGACTCATCTCAGATTGTGAGAGCTGTAAAATTAACTTCCTTCATACGTTAATTGTCTCAAGATGGTTCTGTATTTAGTGGCATCTTTCATCAGAAGCCTCAGGGTCTAGGTGTGTTCCTCATCTACTAATCTTATTAAATTACTTCCTAATGTATTTAACTAAGATTATTTAACTCATCTAAGGTTGTATAGAATAATTTTGTATATATGAGGATAGTCCTTTCCTTGAGGGAATATACTCTGCCTATTTCCTGGGAGGTTTTTGTCAGTGGCTAGGTTAATAAACAAGTGATCACAGAAAGCCACATATATAGGGGATAAATATTAACATATAATACATTAGCATATATATATTTAGCATACATAGTATATATGCTAATGCTTACTTACTTAGGCTGTGTCAGCAAATGAATATGACTGTTCAATACCAAGGGCATAAAATGAAAGTGTTAGTAATAAAATATGGAGTATTTGCTGGTGTTCTATTTTCCTTGTTCTATCCTTAACTACAAGCCCTCCTTCCTCTTCATCCAAATGGCTGCTCTCGTGATTATCCATTATTCTGTCAACAATTAACCCCAGGGGACAGAATCTAGAATTTCCTAGGAAGGCATTATTAGCCATCTTTCCTGCAGACATGGAGGTGCATCTTGGGAAGAGAAACTCAAATTGGCTATGGGAAGGTAAGATAGAGCTGGGGGGTGCCTCCTCAGACTTGGGCAGGAGGCAAGGAAGGAGGCAGTCTATAACTGTTAGGCTAAGTCTTGAAAGGACTAAACACATACACAACCATTTAATTTTGTCCCCAGGAGTCGTGCAAGCCATTCTCTTCCTTATGTAATTCTGTCAAATGTATCCATGTTTTCATTAACTGCTGAGATTATTTTTTCTCTTCAATGAAGAGTTACACTGTACTTTTTTGTGTTAGTGAGCATTTATCCTCTTACCTTACACTATTACAATCATTAACTGTGGTGTGTAAATGTAGTAGTTATTACTGACTAACTTTTGTTGAAAACGCACAATAAAAGAGGGAAGGTAGGGGGAAAAAAAGACATAAAAAGCATGCAGCCAGAATTCTCTGCCAAGTAGCAGGGCACAGAACTCCTGACATTTAGCTTCTGTGCCCAGCGGCTATGTCCTGGGGTTTTATTGAAAGAGAATACTGATCAGCCAAGAAACATAATATTCTTGAGAATTGCACATCATGGCATGGAAAAAAATGAAAAATTGTATTGAAAATATCCAAAAGGGTTACCCTTTTTCTCTTTCTGTTTAATCTTGTGGTTTTGGAAAGGAAACACATTTCACTGTGGGCCAGGAAGGTGTCCCAGGTAAGATAAGGAAGCTTCTCCTCAGCTGTGTGTCCCTGGAAGATTGCTTACCCCAAAGAAAAAGACATACAACGAACCATAAGGAAAAAGAAAAGAAAATATTGGAGGCTGGTTTACAACCACATCAGTGGGGGGAACAAATGAATGAACACATGACTCCGTCACTGAAGAGCCTCAGCGCTGTCAAAGCACGTCAAGATGTCTTGAATAAGCAAAATCTCCACCATGACTTCTCTCTGTACCTGGAGACATGCAGCCAGTGCTGTCTTTCACCCATGCAGCACGTTCCTCTGTGAGCGTGACTGTGCAGCTCCACAGCTCGAGGGAATGGCAGTATTGCAATTCTATTATGCGTTAACCTGGCCTTTGTGGCCTGCTTACCTGAAAGACGTTACCCGCCTAGTTACATGAAAAGTCATTTCTACAGACACGTTTCTGTGCTTCCTTTAAGGAAAACAACAACAACAGCAACAACAACAAACAGCAAAGTAACACTGAAGTCTTATTTAAGGAGAAGAATTAGGTCCAATTTTAGGGAGGGGTGGGAATATTGATTCTGGATATAAACAGGTACCTGTAGATTTATCATGGTTAACATGGATTCTACTGGGTCTTTTTTTTTTTTAAATGTATCGTAGGACTTGAAATTAAATGTTGGCCGAATTTCACATCTGCGAACCAAATGGGGCAAGAACAGGGAATTTAGGAAATGTATTCACATCCCCAATCCTTTCTCTTTAGTTGCTCTAGGCACAACTGCACACACAAGAAGAAAGGTCGGCTGAGGGTGTAGTCAAAGCGTCTCAGGCTCAGGAAGGCACACTGATCCTTAGTCCTCCTCCTGGTGAAAGGATTCCTTCAAAATCCATACACATTGACTCCATTGTTTCCTGCTTTCCCTTTTCCCACTAAATAACCTTTAAAATGCACTAACCTTTTACCCTGGCTGACTTGAAACTCCTCTGGGAAGGCAAGCATACAGCTGCAGCCCCATCAGATCCTAAGAGCATGGCCTCCAGAACTGAGACCAGTTTGTCCACTACGATGAATTATACATAACTGCCAGGCTATTTCTTGGCATGGAAAAAATGTGATATGTCAGATTAAAATTAAATATTGAGTAGGCTGTCTCCTAGCAACACAGATTAAAGAAAGATGCTTCTTTTTATACCAGTCAAGTATGGGAGCTTCCACCTGAAGTACGCTCGCATGAAGGAATTCTACTGTCCAAACATGACAGAGAACGCTGGATACAGAATGCCCAGCTCACCCCTCAGCTCCTCTCTGGATTCAGTAGGAGGTCCCACAGGTGTTCAGAGAAGACTTGAGTCAACTTTGTGCAAGGTTTCCAGGTTTTTCCACATACCACTTCGGCCTGCGGCTGGGTGAGGCCTGCACTTAACTCCAGAGACATTCGTGAAGTAGAATGCAATAATGATGCTGACCACAAACTGTCAGAGAAGCTGCTTTCTACTCCTCACCCAGGAGTGGAGTACAAGTAGGCACACAAGAGGAACCACCTGTGGACAGAGTATCTGGCAAGGTGCAAGCCACCTTGGTAGGCTTGGGAAGGAAAGGAAGAATCCATGATCCACTTTCAGGGGACTAACAAGCATTGCAGAAAACCTCAATATAACTTTCTTTTTTGGATTATTTCCTTATTAGTTTTACATTTTTAGTAACTTATTAGAAGATAATTAAAAGATGGTCCACACTTTTCAGAGTGAAATAAGCCAAGCACCAAGAAAAAGATTGTTGTTGTTATTATTATTATTATTATTATTACTATAACAGACCTATTGCAAATTATGGCAGCAGAAAGACCCAGTCTTTTCAAGACACCAAGTAACAATGCCTGTGAGCTTATACTCAGAAGGGTCTTTTCTGTTACAGAGAGGTCTGTGTAACTCAGTGCTTATTTCTAAGCTAGAAGTTCCTTTGCAGGTACTGACCTGCTATCTCTAAGGGTGTTCTA
Source organism: Peromyscus aztecus (assembly GCA_902168405.1). Lineage (NCBI taxonomy): Eukaryota > Metazoa > Chordata > Mammalia > Rodentia > Cricetidae > Peromyscus > Peromyscus aztecus. Next base: position 8,286 of record CABHPQ010168168.1, on the reverse strand, counting down.
GTGCCCTCAAGGGCTTCTACATGTAATAAAAGAGAGAAAAGTGCAGCTTCCTATGAAATAATTCTCTGTGTAGGCATAAAGCTGGACCTGAGACTCAAAGGATCTCTGAAGTGGAGCGGATGAGCTAGTCATCAGGAAACCTGAAGTCATTTCAAGAAGATGTGCCATAGCCAGAAAATAGAAGCCATAAACACATGTAATATTAATAAAGCAATTACTGTAAGTGGTAGGATATTCTGCTTGGCAAATCTCTTGCCACTTTAAGAAACATCTGTCTCTGCCATTAGAAATTACTGTTTGAAAAAAAAAACCAAACAAACAAAACAAGCTGTGCTTTGTGTTTTAGTTTTGCGTTCAGTAGCCCGATCAGTGAGTTTGCTGCCAAGGCTTCAATACCAATTTTGTGGCCTATTCCCTTGGTTGGTTTTCTAACCAATGTAGCCAATTGTGCTGATAGTAGGCAAAGGAGCAATTAGAAGATCCACTGCATTGTGGGAGGTTCATGAATGTAATCACACATAATAAAAAGAATAAGAGAGAAAGGAGGAGTCAGTGGACCCCACACATCTTTGTCTAATAAAAACTGGCTTGGACCATTTTCTAAAAATTGTTGATTCCCTAATTTTTTGGTTTTCTGAGACAAGGTTTCTCTGTGTAGACCCAGCTGTCCTGGAACCCACTCAGTAAATCATGCTAGCCTTGAACTCACAGAGATCTGCCTGCCTCTGGCTCCCAAGTGCTGGGGTTAAAGGTGTGTACCACCACCTGGCTGATTCCTTAATTCTTAACAAGGTGACCGCTCATGCTGTGTTATAGAGTACCTCAGGTTTTTGTGACTGATTGTGAAATGAAGTGGCTGGAAGAGGAGGAGGTTGTAGGACACCAGTGAGCACATTTTCAGGAGCCCACTGTCTTGGTTCTGTCTCTAACTGTTGAGTATCAGGAGTGTAAACTCTCTGAGATAATTTTCATAGTTTTGAAAACATGACTTTATTTCTTGTCTCCATGCTTCAAAGGGAATCAACTAAAACTGCTCCTGGAAATGCTCACACTCTGAGGAGACCTAAATCGGACAAAAAGCTCCCCACATGTGTAGGTTCTGGGTCATGTTACCTGGGACAGCACCCAACTTCTTACTGGAGAAGAGAGGATCCACATCCTCAAGCTGTCACTGTGCTCATCTGGGCAGTCTATTGAAAAAGTCATGCAGGAAAGAGGAGTCAATGCTCACGTCATTCATGAAGAAAAATGCACAGAAAAAGCATAACAGTGGCTGCTGAAATGGAGAATCACACCAGAAGAAAATGGTAGAGTCTCCCTCTCTGTTGCTGCACTGATTTGTCACTTTGTAGATCCCAGTGGATAACTGAATTCAACAGCCATAGGCTCAGAGAGTTTGAACCCCTAGACACTCACGGTGATTCATTGTATATCTACTACAGAATCACAACTAATTAAGTTTCCACATTTCTGTTTGCACACTGTTCCTTGTAGAGTGACACTTTTTTCATGCTTCTCTCATTTTCTAAACCCATCCTCTAATGTCCTTCTTGCTCCTGGTCTCTTTTCTCTGTGGTGTATTCTCCACATTGGCTCTAAAGAAATCTATCGACAATTCAGACATGATCTATGATTTCCCATTGAACTCTCCTCAGTGACCCCCACACGATCCACTGAACCAAGTTCAAGGTCTTCAGATGATCAACAGGGCTCATGATAGGGTCTTTTGTCTGACCTTCTGGTTCCACATGCTACAATTCCTTACATATATGATCCTTATAGAACACGCAAAATTTCTAAAATCTTGACATTCATTGGCATGTGCCATCAACTTGTCTCACACTCCTGGCCTGCCAGGCAATTCACCTCTTAATTTCTTCCAGTCTAGTAGTGAGTCCCAGATAAAATTGTGTGACTACCTCTCTCTGTGCACATTTCATTTATAGCATCATTCTCAGTATATTCAGAGCAGTGGACCATAATGTGGTGGAAGGAACAGATCTTTACAAACAAAGAAACTTTAGCTTAAGTCTTTTCTTATAAACTACTCCCTACACTGAGTTCCTTATATTCATAGAGTCTCAGCTTTTCCATTTATCAAATTGAAATCCAAATGTCCATGTTTAATAAAAATGAGCATTACACTTTATGGTATATCCAGTGTTGTACTTGACTCAATAAATGTTTATCGTGGACTAGTATACTGAAGCTTCCTTGTGAACGTATTTGTCATCTGAATGTATGTCAAATCAAACTTCTGCTGGAATGTAAGGCCCATTCATCTTCCTGGCTACAGAACCTGTCAAAGATACAGGAATGTGCTTGTGTACAATCAAGATCTGTTCAGAGGACCAAAAACAAAGGGCACAGGGATGAATAATCCCTACATTTCAGGACATTTGGAATCACAAGTCCAGCAGGGTTAGAAATAATGACATTGAAAGTGACTGCAAATTTCAACCACACTAAAGCATCCTTCCATGTTTGACTCTTTAATGTTGTTGTTCCGACGAGTTGACATTGTGTCCTTCCTAAAAGGCAAACTATCATCAACATATGAAAAAAAAAAAACATGGTAGACAACACTGTCCAGCCATATCTTTCCGTCTTCCTCTAGTTATTTGGGGATTGAACCCATGGCACAAAAAATGGCATGCCATTTTATCACTCAGGGGTAACACAGCATATGAGGCAGGCAATGGAAGGAGAAGGAGATGACAGGTAAAGGAGAGGCCATACCAAGAAGGACCTTGATATTCATGTTTGAACTTGGACATGGCCCTTCAGGAGTTTAATTGGAGGAATGATTAGGGTAATTAGAAGACCAAATATATTGCACATAGGGTGTGTTCCCAATACTGAAGGGACAGAAATCTAAGAAAGGTGACTTACTTATGAAGCTATTGAATAATAATCAAGGCGACAAGGACCTGAGAAACAAGTCAGGTGTCACAGCCATCTCCAAGAGTGTGTGACCTGGGCCATTGTACAGAGCCTGACAGTTAGAGAGGCTCTTCCTGGTTTAATGCTATGTGGTTACTGTCCTGAAACTCTTACCAATTATTGAAAACAGGGTCCCACATTTCTGTCAAATATACGTATTTATTTACTTTAAACACTTCTCTTTATTAATGTTATAAGGAAATGGAAGCACTAGAATTTTCCTACAAGAAGAGTTGAATTAATTTCTCCATATTTCCTTTTCCAGTTCTTTGGTAGTCATTGGTAAGATATGGGGTCATGAGTCAGGAAGACGGTTCAGCAGAATAAAGGTACTTGCTGTGCAAGGCTGGGGACTTGAGTTCAATTCCCAGAACCTACCTAAAGGTAGAGGGCAAGAAATGACTCCACAAAGCTGTGATGTCCACATATGCTCTGTGACACACACCTCACCTCCATCATGCACACACACACACAATTAATAATAATAATAATAATAATAATAATAATAATAAGATATGGCATCATTTTAACTAAAGAAAACAAACAAACAAAAAAGCAAACCTTTTGATTTAAGCAGTCTTCAGTTTGGGGTCCTACATTTTGATCGTGTGCTTTGCTGTATGAATTCCTTTGTCCTGGCAAAGGTCAGAGGAGAGTAATTATGAATCACACAGTGACACGTAGAAGATCCATGTTCTGCTCTGCTTTGATTTCCCATAAGTCCCCAGGGCTATTCTAGTTGCCTGCGCTTGGTGGAGTGGTCATTGAGTGAGGGGAGATTTATTTTACAAAAATAACTTAAGAGTAAAAAGTAGACCTTGTTTGTTTGTTTGTTGGTTTCTGTTCTTCAATATAAATTTGAGACCGTGTTCGAGCAGTAGGAAGCTGGGATTTACAGAAAGACAAAAGTATTATTTTTGTTTATCTTTCCCTAGCTAAAGCAGAAAATTGTGTTTGGTGCCCCCTAAATAAAAGCAAAATCACATAAAGGAACTAGAAAACCCCAAACCAGCTCATTCTAGATTGTGGAAGGGATGGTCTGAGTGTGAGATGGCCTGCGGATTCTGAGGTTCCAAAGGGACAAAAATTTACCCCACACCAGGAATTTTATGGAAGGAAAGGTGACAGTGGATGTCTGTGCATTCATAGCTCTGTGGCTGCCAGCTTTTCTGTGACCAGAACCTGTGGAGTCTCCACGACACAATGGACCAGCTCCTGCTCCCAAGCTTTGCCAGAGTCTTTCATCTCAATGAAGGTTAGATTTGCTAACAGCCTGTTTGGATGGGAGCTTGTGGTCAAATTCACATGAATGAGAGAGAAAAAAAAAAAAGCAAAGCGATTTGATAGAGAGATAAACTATTTGGCATTAAGAAGATAACATTAGAATACAGAGTCTTTTTGAGATAGGGTTTTCTATACAGTCCAGGCTGACCTTAAACTCTAAGGCTTCCCACTTCAGCTCATGAGCTCTGGGATTGCATGCATATGACTCGGTGATCTGGCTAAATCTTGCACCCTCAGCCCGTGGAAAAGAGAACTTTCATATGAGTATAAATGGACTATATGTTTTATTGCCTATTTTTGGTCATTTACACTATAAGTAACTCCAGTTGCCATTGACCATTTTCACAAACCTATTTAATAACCTTGAATTATTCATTTTACGGATTTTTTTTTATAAATAATGTAAGGGCTTGCTTTCAGTCTGTCCCTGATATCCTAAACAATTCTAGCCATGAAAGCTTTGTTTTCTTGGTTTCACTAAGGTCGTCTCTGTTATGAACTGCTCTGATTTGAGGGAAAAAAAAAAAACAACACATGTTCAACTGTAGTATAGATTTGTTTATATATCCCAATTTCAGAAATACTATAGTGAGGTGGAAAATACACATTACGATGGAAGGAATATGGTAATAAAAGTTTTAATTTTATGTTGTTCGATTTTTTTGTTGTTGTTGTTCTTTTACAACCCCAACAGCAAGCATCTTCAAATATGACAGATTCTGAAGGGTAGTGAATTCCGTGTGTATTTTCCTATCAGTGCGATGATGTATGCAACTGTGCCCAGTTCTGAAGCTCTGTCTCTCCAGGTTTGGAAAGATGAGCATTGTACGGTATAATCCTCATGTTGCTATCAGTGTCAAGTGGAGACGTTAGGACAGATAGACAGTGACAGGAAAGAAGGCTGACAGCTGGCTCTGCCTCCCTCAGCACACTGCTATTGAACAAGATTTTAAACAAAGTATGAGACAAGAATTAAGACTTCTCATAGTTTCGCCTTCTGCACATTGAAGTAGCTCGTGCAGAAAGAAAACCAAACCAGAAGGAAATCCTCCAATTGAAATAATTGAAACAACAATATGCACCACTTGTTTGCTTCCGTGTGGCTAGTTTTTCAGGATTCTGTACTCACATGTTGTGAATATGTAATAGATATGACAGTGAAAAACATGAAAATCATTTTTTTATGTGTATTGGTGTTTTGCCATGGGTATTGGGTCCCCTGGAAGTGGAGTTACAGACAGTTGTGAGCTGCCATGTGGATGCTGGGAATTGAACCCAGGTCCTCTGGAAGAGCACACAGTGCTCTTAACCACTGAGCCATCTCTCCAGCCCCCACAATTTTGTTTTTAAATTTTAATAATTTGAATATAATTAATGAAACTAGAGCGTATTTTTCTATCAGATCAGATTTACTCAGAAGTTATTTTTGAAGTTAATAGTTAAATAACATGGATATTAGTGTTTATTTGAAAGTACCTTAAATATTTCTGAAGTTATGGATTTACTTATCATAATTATATACTTGTTTTTTAATGTCAGAAAAATCCTTTCCCAGACTTGACTCACTGGGAAGAAGTTTCTTTTTTCCAGGCAGAGTAGCTGAAAATAGACTGGATGATTTCCAAGATTTTCAAAATGAGTTTTGATCTGGTTTAAGACAGTTTTAAATATTTTTCAAAGACAAGAACATTTTGAGAAATTTTTAAGAGTTAGAAAATGAAGCTTTCTTAACAAGAAATAGATCTTAGAAATTAACTGTTTAAAAGCCTACCAGAGTCCATTTAATTGGAAAAAATCCAATTATGTATCTCTCTCTCTCTCTCTCTCTCTCTCTCTCTCTCTCTCTCTCTCTCTCTCTCTCAGAACCTGAGAAGCTAATTTTGAAACTTACATGGGGAACTCAACTCCTGGAAATTGTCACAGCAAATCTCTTCAAAGAGCAGGGTGGGAACATCCACGGAATTGACTGCAAGGCTGAAGATGTGTCGTTACTAAAACGACGTGGAGAGAACGGGCCAGGAGTTGACTAGGAGGTGACCAAATGTATGTATCATCTGACTTTCACCACAACGCAGTCTAGAGGTTCTGAGTCAAGGCTGCTTACTGGAGAAGACAGAGACGCTTCAAAAAGTGAGACCAGAGCCACTAGACATGTGTAGGGAGAGGAGTCTGAATCTTACATGAAGGAAGCCAGAAATGATGCTTTCTTCTAAATTTAATTTCTGCTTATCAAAAGGCACTGTAGGAAACACCAAGGGAAGCCAGTCTGAGGGGGAAAAATCCTCCAACCTATATACATAACAGAAAACTAACACACACATCACATGAATTGCTTACTATAAATGAATTTTGAGAAAGTTCCATTTCTAAATGGACAGGACACATCTGTGTCCTTTAGAAAGGAAGACCTATAACCAACCAAGTGTATGAAAAAATGCTCAGCAGCAGGCAACAGCAGAGAACTGGAAACTAAAATCTAAAACATCATACCAGTACACACATATACTGTATAGTGGTTAAATTGAAAATGAATACATAACGGTCAGTAACAATCCCCAGTTTTACTAAGGATGTGCAGCAACTCCAACACTCATACATACTGGCCGACATTGCAAAATTTTGTGTTTAAAACTTGGGTCCCATCTCTAAGCTATCTTACTCCATATATGAAAATATTACAAGCTGTGACGAAAACAGAACTCTGGACTACTTCTGTTCCCAAACATTGTGGGTAGAGCTTTCATTAGCACATGGACACTTGTCATGATTCAATGGACTGCTTACTTACAAACACCCATTTTATTTATTAGGTGTACATTATTAATACGGTTACCATACCTAAGTTTAACTTCGGGCTGTTTCACCTTAAGTAACAAGTGCCTCAGCTAAATGAAAGAGAAGGAGGGTTGGGAAGAAGGCCTCATGGAGAAACTACTTGCTGCATAAGTATGAGGGCCTGAGCTTGAGATGTAAAAGCTGGGTGTGATGGTGGGCTGTTAACATCCCAGGACAAGGGGTTCTGAGAGCTTACTGCGCCGATTTGTCTAGTGCCCATGTTTCGAACATTAAGGTGGGGAGGGAAGATGACAGGGTAGTTATTATGCACAGACAAGCACACCCTGCACACACACAGAGAGAGAGAGAGAGAGAGAGAGAGAGAGAGAGAGAGAGAGAGAAAAGAACAGCAGGTTTCATTTATTAAACATATTTCCCTTCTGAAAGCTGCTGTTAGTTTCTGAGTTTGGGTGATTTTTCAAGTCATTTATATGGGCTCTCCCATTCTCCGGCCGCTGGCTGTGCATGTAGGAGCCCACATGCCTCTGACCGGGCACTCGTACTATCCACTCCCTAGCTGTGAGGATCATCAGAACTTACTAGGCCATTTGCTTTGTAGGCGATCTTATTTAGGCAGCACTGGGTCATTTGCAGAGGCTAATCAGGTGCAGAATAAAAAAAAATACCTGCATCTCAAACTAGGAAAGCACGTTTTTTAAAAGCTCTCAAAGTGTTGAGTTGCCCCCCTCCCCCACTCCCGCCCCCGCTAGAAGCAATACAGAGAATTGAGTCTGTTGGAGAACAAAGAAAATTCCAGCTTCAGGTGGGCAGTACCCCAGCTCCCAGTACCGGCCTGACAGCTTCTTGGCAAGAGCCATGGTATCAAGCCTGACTGGATGGGAAGGAAGTCCTGAGGGGAAGCGCAGGGTGGGGGCCGGAAGAACAGGAGGGAGGCTGGAGCCTCAGCTGCAGCCTGCGCTCGGCATCTACGGTGCAGCGCCAGCGCCACCATGTGGCCATCCGTGGCTCTTCAGAGGGAGGAACTGATCCTCAGCACATTTGCAGAAGACAAAAAGTCCAAAGGCCTGGGAAATCCTTGAGAACGAGCATCCTCCAGCTCCTTTCCATCTAAAGTTGTCAGAGACTCCTGACAGCTCAATTAGTAAGCCATCTGGAATGCTCGCTGTCTAGGCACTTGGTATTTGTTTCTTCATTCATCAAATATTATTCAACACCACGTGCCAGACACTGAGCTGAGCAGATGAGAGCAGCACACACCGAGGT